>CM070772.1:38339259-38566759 GCA_036346955.1 Dipus sagitta | reverse complement strand
GGGAACCTCTGTGTCTCTGGATATCTGATTGGTAAGTGTTGAGTGTTCTCTGTGTCTATCTCCTTCACCATTGTGCTGGTTCCCAGTTCACCAAGAAAACAGCATTCTTGCATGTTCCCCCAGTCATTATTAGTTTCAGCTGGGGCCCTTTTGAGCTATATCTTGACTTTTATCCCTAGATGTCTCCACTGGCTTATGTACATTTATACATATTTTATAACTATTTTATATTATATTCATAGTTATAAAATATTATAACATATTTTATAACTATCTCAAATGTGTCATGTTTGAGAATACATTTATAACTTTATGTACCTCTTTTCCTCTTTGATCTAAACCTGTTTCTTCTCAGTAGTTCCTCAGAAGCCAAACACAGAAATCCAGGATCTTACCATAATTCTTCATTACAAATGTGAAGGTATGATTCTTTTTCTCATTCTGTGCATATCTTGATTCCTCCTAAAATCCCACCATGTTCTTGCAGTAGATCATCACTGTCTTCATTTTATACCACAACGCAGGCTTTCTGATAACAACTCAACACTGGCATCAGAGTGAGTTTATAGAGCTATAGTTTGATCATGTCTCTCTGCATAAGGCCCTTTGATGACCTCTATTATTATTGGGATCAAGTCCAAATTTTATGCAGTCTTTAAGATCCTGCACAATCAGACCTTTACATGCTGTATTCATCACCTATTATTCCTCTTTTCAAATTCTACGAACCATAATTACTTATATATGCAGATAAATGAAATTTCCATTTCCTTGAACTCTTGAACTTATGTAGTCTTCTAGTGTTTTAATACCTTCCCCAACTCTTTTTTTTTTTTTTTTTTGGTGTTTTGAGGTAGGGTCTTGTTATAGCCTAGGCTGACCTGGAATTCACTATGTAGCCTCAGGGTGGCCTCGAACTCATGGCTATCCTCTTGCCTTTGCTTCCCAAGTGCTAGGATTAAAGATGTGTATGCCTAGCCAACATCCACTCTCTTTCCAGAACACCTTCCATATTTTCCATGGCAGTTGTGTAAGGACTCTAAGTTATCACCTTTGTATGATTTTTTTTTTGAGGAGTGGCAGATATTATGTTTTTAGAATGAGAAATGGGAACTGTTCTTGGAACACTACCCTCACTATGGCTGGTGCTGTTCCTGACACAGAAAAGCTACTTTGAAACTAATTAGTGCATGGCTGGCTACCACAGTGTATGGCCAGGCTGAGACTGTGTAAGTCAGTGAGGTCCCTGCTTTAAAGATCTCAGTGACACAGATCAGATTCATATTACTCTAAATTAAATATTCACCTTAAATAATCCATGAACAATGGATCACTGAGTTGAAATTATATATATGAGTTGAAAAGTATTCAATATGTCCTTGAATGCCCTAATGTATAGCAGGTGTAAAGTCAAGCAAATTTCACGTGTGGTTATAAAAATAATCTTTGATTTGGAATGCTTTGTGTCAATCCACTGTTTGTCTATAGGAGACAGTCTTTCTTGGTTCTACAAGCCCCTCCATAGAAGGTGCCAATCCTTGACACAATTGGATCATCAATGGGTGTAGGTCTGAAAATTAAAACATACACCACCATTTCATGAAGCCAGCAAAATCTACTCTGGGGATCTGTTGCCTTAAAGATCGGTTGGATCACTTTTGGGTCAGAAAGGATACCAGGGGTAAATGTTGACTGAGAGAAGAATTAAGATCAGATGTGAGGGGTGTAGTTTGTACCTTCATGAAAGGCTACTCTACTGGACTGATAGGAAGGGAAGAGCCCTCAAAGGGGATGTGATGTGAAGCACAGGCGTCAGCTGTGGACCGAATGATAGTGTATATGCACATGGCTAGCTGTTTGTTTTAGTACGTGTGTCAAGATAAGAAGATACATTTTACTTAATCATTTGTTAGCCTGTCTTATAGCCTTCAACTATAAAAAGTAATATAAATTTATGTTTATATTCTTGCACAGAACACAGTTTGCTAGGAGCTGACCTGTTATTTAGTACTGGTTACTTTCTAGAAAGGTTTTGCTTCTTTGTAAGATAATATGAAACTGAACAAATGTTCCTTTATGTGTTTGATAACTGCTAGTAATATATACTAGCAGTAAAATGTATTTAAATATACATCAGGACAAATTTTTATTTTCATTATAACACAGAAATCCATTATTGCATAGGATATATCTATGTTGGCTTAATGATAATGGAAATGCTTCCAGAATACATTGCATGGTTTCAAGAAATTCAATGATGTTGATGTTAATAGTAGAGGCAAAATTGAAGATAATTTAAATCATATTGTATTTCCTTTTTTTTTTTTTTTTTTTTTTTTTTTTTTTTTTTTTTTGAGGTAAGGTCTTCTTGTATCCCAGACCTGGAATTCACTATGTTCACTATGTAATCTCAGGGTGACCTCAAACTCAATCCTCCTAGCTCTGCCTCCTGAGTGCTGGCATTAAGGAAGTACACCACCATGCCTGGCCCCTATTTCTTTTTTTTTTTTAATTTATTTTTATTAGTTATGGACATACTTAGTATATAAACAGGACATGTTGATGCCATCCTTTCTCTCACCTCTGCCCCTTTTCCGGTGGGGTCCTCCTAGTTGGAGATACAAGTTATCCCCATGGAGACTGTAGACTGTGCATTATAGGGGCAGTAGTCATTTATGGGGGAGAGGCAGTGCCTCTGGGTATGATGTCCCAACACGTGGCTCTAACAATCTTTCCGCCCCATCTACCACAAAATTCCTGGGGCCACTTTGTTTTACCTTTTTAGTACTGTCATATTTCATCAGGGCTGCCATATTTTAGAAGTTGTTCATCTCCAAATAAAATTCTAGTAACTTTGTGTCTTAGGATACTTTTGACATAAGCTTGTTGTATATTTATCAAACAATGCATTTTTAACAATTTATTGGGTATTTAATGCAAACATTATAAATATAAACTAGTTTGTAACATTTTGTTATAGGTATTAATATTATCCCTACTTACAAATAAGAAAACATGGGCAAAAAAAGAAGTCAATTAGCTCAATTACTACTGTTTCTAATGAAGAACTGGGTAAGAACCCAATTAGCTCAATTACTACTGTTTCTAATGAAGAACTGGGTAAGAACCCAAATGCTAACAATCTGATTCTAGTGTCTGCAAAGAAGTTGACTTCTTAAGGACACTGATTAAGAGTTTCATTTAAAAATTGAGAAATAAAAGAAAAAAAAAAGCCATATTTTAGAGCTGGTTGTGGTGGTGCATGCCTTTAACCCCAGCACTCAGGAGGCAGATGAAAGAGGATTGCCATGAGTTCAAGGCCACCCTGAGACTACAGAGTGAATTCCAGGTCAGCCTGAGCTAGAGTGAGACCCTACCTCAGAAAACCAAAAAAATAAAATAAAATATTAAAAAATCATATTTTAATAGTTAACAGAAATTAAAGGAACAATTAATGACTTAATAGCTTAAAGGGGGTTAATTTTGTAATGTACAGCTGGTTTAGAATCCTTTGGCATACTATTTTCACACTCTTAGAAATAGCACACTTTATAGCAAAGAAGCAACACGTTTTGATTAAGAATGAGTACATGTTACTATGTTGCATGCTTTTTTCTAAGGAAAGCCACATTCGCTGTTTTTTTTTTTTTTTTTTTTCTTTGCAACTCTTAAAAGTTTTCTTTCTCAGGCTGGAGAGATGGCTTAGCAGTTAAGCGCTTGCCTGTGAAGCCTAAGACCCTGGTTCGAGGCTCAATTCCCCAGGACCCACGTCAGCCAGATGCACAAGGGGGCGCACATGTCTGGAGTTTGTTTGCAGTGGCTGGAGGCCCTGGAGCACCCATTCTCTCTCTCTCTCTCTCTCTCTCTCTCTCTCTCTGTCTCTTTCTCTCTCTGTCTGTCGCTGTCAAATAAATGAATAAAAATAAACAAAAAAATTTTTTTAAGTTTTCTTTCTCATCTTAGCATTGTTAGGGACACAGTATTTTCATGGACAAACAGCAGTGGTCATTATCACAGAAAACTCAAGCTCATCAAGGCAATGTAAGTGAATGAATGAATTTCAGCATTCATGCTAAACTGAATTTCTTTAGCTGGGAAAAAAAATCTGAATGGACAAAGTAATATTGACATGTTCTGTGTCATAGTTATACACATATTTCTGTTTATCAATGTGGGGAAGACCAAATTTATCTTTAACAAGACATCCATATATACTTTGACATTAGTGGTATGATTTTCATTTTAGCTATTGGTCTGCGTCATAATTATCCCACATTTTTATCAATATTTGAAATGCATGTTATACAATTTTTGAACATAATTGGTTCTAAAGAAATAATATATAAGAGCATATTAACACTCAACCAACTACTTGATTAAACAAAGAAATCCATTTCACATCCTATGACCTCATTTTGCAACCAAATAGCTAAAGAAAATATGTTATGAATTTCTAGTACATTTCATGATCTATAGAGTAAGAACTGGTCTTGAATGTTAAGATGGTTATCTATATTTTCTCCCAGGATAAACACAGAAGAATATAATTTGGCCTAGATCAGTTCCTTTTATATAAATTGGACTGGAAAATTGCATCTGCTTTATTTAGAAATACCCACTGGAGACATACTCTGATTATTGAGGTCATCCCTGTAACTACGGTGACTTAAAAACTAGTCTCACAATTAGGAACTTTGTATGGAAAGTAATTAAACTTAGCCAAAATTAGGAGAAATTACAGGCAAGGCTACAACATTTTTGCATTTCTAAAATCAATACCTAAAATTTAAAAAAAAAAACTTTTTTTTTTACAAGTGATCTTTTGAACCATTCTTTTGCAAGTGACTTGTATTCCCATGAAAAGAGAAATAACTAATTAATGTTTAGGGAGTTTAAGGCATACCTACTCCACCCTGGCTTGGAGAGGACAGAATGGAGCTAACTTAGATGTACGTAGTTACCTGTCACATCACTTCTCCTCTGTTTCTTCCTCTTCCATCTCCTACTACTCCTATTCCCTCTTCATCCTTTCTCTGAATAATTGTTGCTCAGGAATGGAAATACATGTAGTTTCTGAGCTGATTACTATCTCCATAGGAATAGTCTTCACATTTACATCGTACTGAGAAGGGGGGGAGGATAATCTGAAAATATGTAAAATATATTGCATGCAAAGCAGTAGTAGCCATATAGATACAGATAAAATGCAACATAGGAGAAAAGGAAGAGGGTATTCAAATTCAGATATGGGTGTCTGTTATTGCTACAGGCTGGAACCAATGGGATGGTCCAAATTTTCCATCTTAAGTCTGATGCCATTTTCTTGAGTATTATCATGGATGTAATGAAGTAAGGAACACAAATAATATGAGCCATATTAAAATCAGTTAGTCTCCCTTAGGTTATTTTATGGAAGCAATGTCAAGAAGCTTTCCAAAGCAATGAGAATGCCCTTCCATTTGTGTCTATTCAGCCACCTGAACTTCTTGTGTATTTTACATCCCAAATACTAATAATAAACATCATTTTAAGGCATTCAATTCACAAAAACGTGTTCAAACCATGGGACAAAATACAAATAAAGTGACAAATTAGATGGACATAAGTGAAATTGTTTTGAAAAAGGTATATATCAGTATAAATGAACTTATAAAATTTAAAATAAAGATTAAAATTTGAAAGATAAATATTAATAGCTAAAAACTTACATATGCCTATAACTTTTCAAGAATGTATCAGTTGTATAAACAATAATAGAAACTAAATGCTGTCATACTATTTATTTCCAGTAATTGCCAGTGACTGTTGAACAATTTTGTGTCTATTATACATGAAGTCAATGGCCATGTCTTGTGTTTGACATTAGGCATATACACCAATTTTCAGTTTCTTTTCATGTGTCTAAAATAGCCCAGCCAGATTTAACAGTTAATAAAAGAAAGATTTTATTTTTATTTTTTTTTGGGGGGGGGGGTTCGAGGTAGAGGGCCCAGGCAGACCTAGAGTTAACTATGTAGTCTCAGGGTGGCCTTGAACTTACAGTGATCCTCCTGCCTCTGCCACCCCAGTGCAGGGATTAAAGGTGTGTCCCACCATGCCCGGCTAAAGAATTTATCTTTGGTTGACCTCTACCTATCCCTGAGAATCCCATAAAGACAAATGTTTTCAAAATAACCTCACATTCTCTTGATGCATACCATGTCTAGAGCCACACCCAGGTGACTTGATATAAAGTATGACACATTGGCACAATTTTATTATATATTTGCAGAGGTTTGTATTTGTCACATTCTAAAAATACAGTTTTAAAATGTATAAGCCCTGGAATTATTCAATGGTATGAAAATTCTACTTGTCTTTATAAAAAGTCTCTCAAGATATAATTTCCAAACTCTACTATGATTTGAAGATCAAGAGTATGAATAAAAGTATGAAATTTCTTGTGTACTTATAATTGTGGGTTTTTTTTTATTTTAAAGAGTAAATCCACTCTTGTTATCAGTGCTTTATGTAAACACTAATTTAAAAACGGAACTCCTTCAAATATATCACTGTGAAAAGTTTTAGAGCACAGAAGACAACTGTAGAAAACCCTATTCACTTCGTCTTTGAAATACTTTCTAGTTTATTAACTATTGAATATTTCTGAGCTGATGAGGCATTTTCTTCATGTCTTTCAAAATAATGCATTCAAAGAAACTTTTAGTTATTTGAATAGTTCCATTTAAAATGTCTCTTGTTCTTTCATATTGCTACTTTTACTATGTGTTTCCCAACTTCCCTTTTAGAAACTACACTTTAAAGTTCTGTGTACTTTGCTCACACAGAAGTGAAAGGAGGAGAGCTTCCAGTATGAATGTATCCCTGAAACATTGCACATTAGATTTAATATAAAAATTGTATTTGGAGTTGTTTGATTTGCAGAAATAACTAGCCTAAATGCTTCAGTTTCGAACAGTAATTAGTTTTCAACCCAGACAGTCTGGATAACTATATATTTACTACCTTGTAAAGAACTATCATAACAAGCCCTTAAGCATTATTTGAAAATTAATAAACTAAGCAGGAGGAAACACTTTACTTTCCCATAGCAACACAGACTAAGTTATATTGTTTTATTGCGAAATTTCACTTTTCAATTATAGGTTTACTAAATTAAGAGGCTTGAAAAGCATAAAAAACAATTATTAGTTTCTTAACATTGTAGATGACTAATGCAATGAATCCACTTTACAGTAAAACAAAAACTATTTTCCTTTCAAAAAGAAATTCTTTCATTTAATTTCTTGTGAATAAATCCTGTTTCTCAAATCTTGTTTCTATTGTATTAATAGAAAGCTTTATGCATTTAAGTGGGATTTTCTAAATTAAGTCAAAATATATCTTTCTAAAATCTTACTCATAACTTGTTTTCATGTTTTTATTTTCATTTTCTGAAAAAAGGAAACTTGAAAGCAGAGCAGTTTAATTCCTAGAATTTGCAAATGTACAAAGATTTGGCAATATGGATTTGAGCTAAATACCAATTGCTATTGATGATTATATTAGATTTTAAAGCTAAAGTTATGTATAAATTGGGTTAATTGCTTAGAAGAGAGTGAGGAAGGCAAAACTACTTAACCTAATTCTCACCATCATAAGGTGAGGGTAGAGAGCTAGTGTTAATACTCACTAGCAAAACCCAGCACTGTGATCCCTTTACAACTAGAACCTGTTCTGGGGTTCTCAGTTATGTAGAATGTATATTTGAGGCCGACTGTATGTGAGTGGCGTGTATGTGTGCCTGGATCTATGTTAAGTCTAAAAACATAACAAGCATCATGCACTAGACAGATTTTTATAAGTATGAGCTAAAGAGAAACATCAGTTCTGTTTTCTCCTATTTCTTTTTCTTAAATATATTTTATTTATTTATTTGGGGGAGAGAGAAAGAGAAGCAGAATGAGCACACCAGAGCATCCAGCCACTGCAATGAACTCCAGATGCATGTGCCCCCTTGTGCACCTGGCTTACGTGGGTCCTTGAGAATCAAACCTGGGTCCTTTGGCTTTGCAGGCAAATGCCTTAACCACCAAGCCATCTCTCCATCTCTGTTTTCTCCTATTTCCAACCTTCTGGATCAACTTGAACTCAATAAATTGATTTTGTTGCACTTAGGGCATTAGTGGTAATAAAAGGCCTGTGTCACAATCAGGTTTAAAACTCCATGTTCGCACCAGTTATGTGAGATTGATAAGGTCCCTTCTCCTATCTGTAACTTAATTTGCTCATTTTCAAATAAAAATAATCTTCCAGGATTGTTGCAAGAACTAAATGAGTTTCCAGGCTTGAGTTTCTAAGTGACACTTTAGCATACACAAGCCAAGAGAGAAGGGTCTGATAAAAAGCAGCAATTTCAAAGAAAGATTCTCGTGCTTCCAAATTATTTGGTTTCCCTATAAAGTACTTTTGAGTGTTTAATTCCTTACCTCCTTAAGTCATTACTTTAGTGATGATGAATCAGAAATGGAAGTTAAAAAATTTTAAAAATGCAAATAAGTGAAAGGGTAATGGAGTATTAATCATTGAGTAGAGAGACTCTAAGCCATTAAATGTAACACCTTTAATGATCAAAGCATTAGCCCCGAGTTGCCATGAGTTCGTTAATATCACTGACTGAGATGTCTAACTCTATGTTCTCATTTTAATAGGGAAAGCTGTATAGGAATATAAAGAGATCCATTGAAAACATGTTGCTAATAATCATAAACAAGTCAGTGTGACATGGAAAAAATAACCTCACCAATCAAGGCAAATCTTGAACTGTTTGAGCTTCTGGCCAACAATCCTGGTCATTTTCCACTCTACTGATACAACAGGTGTTCTGCTAGTGTCTGATATGCTAGGGGGCTGTCTGAAAGACTAGGTGGTTTCGTGACACTGAGAACTGTAAAATACATGAAATTTGGTATCCAAAAGGGTTTGCCTGATTTCCAAGTGTAATTTTTGGCCTTGCTAATTTGCTAAAAATAATATTAAATTCATGATTTTACAGTGGATGTCCTTACCTTCACAAGATCTGTACAATAATCAGCTCATTAACATTGTAACACGGGTAATGGAGGAGGGAAAACAGAATGCGACATCAAACTAGAAGGAATTATGGAAAAAGAAGATGGGCAGGTCAGTGGAGTGGAGGTGGGAGGGCAAAAGAAAGAAAAGAGAGGAGATGGTGATCTAATTTTAATTATTCATACATTAAAATTCTCGATGAAAATAGAATTGCAAACATTTTAAATACAAGTAATTTTATGTAAAATAAATTTCTCATACTCAACCAGGCTTCTATCCTAGACTGGTTGGAGCTGGATAGTAGATGTATTCTAACTTATACAGAATGTGGTGCCATGCTCTGTCTATATCACTCATCAGCATCTCCTTCCATGACCCTACTAAAATACTTGCACATCTCTGACCTAGAATCACCAAGTTTACTTCTTCTTTTTCAAGATGTTGTCATAGCTAGAAAGAAGCTCATAGTCCTCTGAAACCATCCAGGGCCTCACTCAGTGATGAA
The DNA here is from genome assembly GCA_036346955.1 of Dipus sagitta. Lineage (NCBI taxonomy): Eukaryota > Metazoa > Chordata > Mammalia > Rodentia > Dipodidae > Dipus > Dipus sagitta. Next base: position 38,557,203 of record CM070772.1, on the reverse strand, counting down.
CTGATAAGACCTCAATTAAGACTAGAAATTCTCATCATAGGCATGAGTGACATGCTAGGGGAAAAGATTTGATATGAGATGCATCATAGATATAGCATATTCCCTGTGGCAACTATAAATGTGCCCAAGCATAATTTAATATAACCTGAAAGTCAAAATGTACTCTTACTGAGAACCATTGAGTTAGACATCAAACTAGAGGAATATGGAGTTATTGGCTAAAAGGTCATGGTGGGACTACATTAGAGAGGTTTGGGATAACTTGCAGATTGCATATTGTCAACAGTATTCTTACTGTGCATAAGCCTAGATTGAGTTGTTAGGATAAGACCACTGGCTTAACTATATTGATTAAAATTTGTTTATTTAGGTTTGAGTACAATGACAGTAGTATGCACTTCTATATTCATTGAATGTGGATCCTAGAAGGACGAGGAAGCATAGTTAACAAAACAACGTCACACAACCCAAGCCCTGCATATGGTGATCTCTGAGGAGTCTTCATATCCTAGCTACTTTATCCTGTTGTTCTCAAGGAATTATTTTTTGAGCACAACTAAATTATGCATAATGTAAGATCACCATTATTCATGTACGTGAGGTTTACTACTAGCATTTCAATGTGGATTTTTTTTTTAACTAGAAGAATTCAATAAAACTACTAAAAATAGAAATATATACCTGGAATTAAGTAATGCATATGGGGTACATTGTAATGGTACAGTGATTTAATATGTAAATATAAATTTTTAAATATTTTATTTATTTGCAGGAGGAGAGAGAGAATGGGCACACCAGAACCTCTACCACTGCAATCAAATTCCATATGAATATGCCACTTTGTGCATTTGGTTTACGTGGGTACTGGGGAATGGAAAACAGGTCGTTAGGCTTTGCAGACAAGTGCCTTAACCACTGAGAAATCTCTCTAGCTCTTTGTTAACAGGAAAATTTTAAGGGTGTATTTAGTGATATTCCATCTGATAAAATATTACTCACAATAATTATGTAGCAAAATTGGATGTACATATCTCTGCATATTTTAAAACATAGCTGGAGATATGGTTGAGTGGCAGAATGTTCCCCTTGAATGTGTAAGGCCCTGAGTTTGATCCCCAAGCAAACAAGTCAACAAAAAAGCATCTCCAGCCAGTCAAGCTCATTAAGCTACTAAATCATGGGAAACTTCTACACTTAACTTACTCACATATTTTATTTCAATAAAATTATACAGTGATAAAAGTATAAGAGCATAAAGTCATTATCAGTTAAACTTCACACCCCTAGACGCAGAAGAGTAAATACCACATAGAAATCTCTTTAGTAATTTTAATTTATGCTTATCTTATGCCTTCTCTCCATCCCCCCCTTTTTTTGTCTGTGAGCTTAGATTTCCTATAGCCTGCTCTCCAATGCCATGTTCAGTGTCAAGTTCAATAACTTAAAGAGAAAACTTCAAATATAGAGCAGTTCTTCCTTGCAAAGCTGCTTCCATTGACTAATATTAGGTGAGTTACTTGTGGTGGTATGTTAACTACCTCCTTCACTCAGCAAGGCCTGCTGATATACCCTTCATGCATTGTGAAAAAGCTAAGATGAAATTTAGGATTTTTTTCTTTCTTATTTTTTCACAATTTACTTACTAAGTTTAGGGTGACTTTATTTTAATCTTAATTTTTTCCAGTTACTTTGGTATTAGCATTAACATCTAATGTTAAACATAACTTTGATCACCTTGATATTTAGTTCTTCAAGTAAAAACTACCAACAAACCAACTCTCCTCTCAGCGCATGCATTGACCATCAGATGTTTTCTTTTTGGAGAGTTGGCAGAATACCAACAACGACGGATACTATTGTGAACCTTTTATTTTTTTTCAGAATATAAAACAACAACAAATTAATCAACACATAGTAGGAGAAGAAATGAGATATTTGGTGAAAAATTATTAAGAGGCTAGTTTCAGAAGTAATTGCTTACTGTCCTAAAGTCAGTCCAAAATATAGTCTTTAAGGTCAGGGAAGCTCTTTACTTTGAAATGATCTGAAAATATGTTTACTAGTTAAGGTTAAACTTAACTCCAATCAACAACATCCATATACCCTCAGACCTACACAAAAGTAGTAGACACTTGCAGAAGCGTCCACAGTAATAAGCACGGATAGGCAAGAATCCTCATTTCACAGGCCTTCTTAACTCATCAGAAAAGCAAACTGTTGGGCTTTCTATTAGAAAGTGTTATCTCAGCTGAAAAACAATTCCAAATAGCACTGAGAACAGCAATGAGACAGTTCTGGAACCACCTAGGCCGTCTCAGGAGAGTTTGTGCACCAACATGAAGTTACTGAGCCCATAAAGGGCATGGTACAGATGCTTCTGAATTTAATTGTGAGAACTCTATTATGAACAGCAGGTCCTTACAATGTGTCGTGCAATTTTAAAACAAAACAAACATGAAATGAGAAATGAATCCACTGCATTTAGTACATAAAATTACTATTAAAAAAAAAAACTAGGGCTGAAGAGAGGGCTTAGTGGTTAAGACGCTTGTCTACAAAGCCTAAGGACCCAGGTTTGACTCCCCAGAGCCCACATAAGCCAGACAGACAAGGTGATACATGCACATAAGGTCACACATGCTCACATCATGGTGCACTGGAGTTCAATTGCAGTGGCTAAGGCCCTGATGTGCCAATTCTCTCTCTCATAAAAAATAGAAATAAAACTAAATGTGGCTTATCTTGCAAAGATATAGCTATGAAATCTTCATTTTTCAAGGCCACACATAATCATACTTCAGATGTGCAAAATTGTTCAGCCAATTATTGCATTAGAGTAAAGAAGGCTGAGTATGAAAAAACTATGCCCCAGTTAAACTAGCCTTAACTATTAAAATGATTTTTAAAAACAGAAGGTGGGGGGGGGAGTGGGTTGCTGGAGAGATGGCAAAGCCATCAAGGCACTTGCCTGCAAAGACTAAGGACCCAAGTTCAATTCTCCAGCTCCCACATAAGCCAGATGCACAAGGTGGCACATGCACTTGGAGTTTGTTTGCAGTAGCTGGAGGCCCTGGTGTGCCCATTCTGTCTTTCTCTCTCTCTCCCTCTCTGGTCTCAAAAATAAATTAAAAGAATAGGGCCTACACCTATTAAATTATCTCTAAAAAATAATGGTTATCCTATTTATCTTGTGCTAACTTTCCTCTCTGTGGGAGAATCTGCTTCTCTTTTTCAGGTAGATGCAGATCCTAAGGAGAGAACCACCCCATCATACCTCAAAAGGGCCCCAGCTGAAACTAAGAATAATTGGGGGAAAAAGCAAGAGTGCCATTTTCTTGGTGATCCTGGTGGTACCAGCACAGGGGTGAAGAAGATAAACACAGAGAACAATAAACCCCTACCAAAACAGATATCCAGAGACACAGAGACTCCCAAGACCTCATCACTGAAGCAGACCTAAAATGAACCCAACATGGCTCAGGGAAATTTGAGGAAGGGGGGTGTGGGGAAAAGAATGTCAGAGCCACAATTTGGGTCATGATACACAGGGACATTGCATCCTACCCATAACTGATGGCTAACCCTACAATGCACGACTCATATACCCCAAGAAGGAGGGTCCCTCTGGAGGGGGGAGGACAGGGAGTTGGCTAACAATGGTACCAACTTGACTGGATTCACTGAGTACAAAACAGAAAAAAAATAAGAACAAGTCTGAGAAGAGAATATGACCAGAAACCAGGTTTTCAAAGACATCAAGAAATAAACCAGGGCTGGAGAAATTTCTCAGCAGTTAAGGCACTTGGCTGTAAAGCCTAAGGATCCAGGTATGATTCCCCAGTACCCATATAAAGCCAGATGCACAAGGTGGTGCATGTGTCTTGAGTTCATTTTCAGTGGCTGGAAACCCTGGAGCACCCATTCTCTCTCTCTCAAATGAATGAATAGATGAATAAATAAATAAAATATTTTTAAAGAAATAAACCAAAAGACTGAGTTTACAAAAGGCAGTAAGGCTCGAAATGTACATTCTAGACAGATCATCATCATTGGATCTCTGGACACAATAGCTATTTTTAAGTTTACCTCAGTGATTAGTTTCAGATTAAATAGCTGGAGACATATCTTGACCAATGGGCTCTGATAAGCTTAAGTATGGCTTTGATGAAAAGAAATTTAAGTGGCCTTTACATAGTAGAGAAATAGCACAATACAAATTCAATTTATGAAAGGCTAGAAATTTGTCAGTCTACTTCATTAGGAGCCAAGCTTGGGAAAGAAAATGTTGTGTGAGCTAGTGAACACACAAATAATTATACTGCACATTTTAGTGTTGCCACCAGACTTTGTGAAAGGCTGTTTAAACGGATCTTGAGTTTGTTAGACTGACCCCTAAAGGCACTTCCTATTGTAAAATAGTCTATTAAGAATTGGTCGACATTTTGGAAAGCAATAATATTAAGCTCTCTATAGCTTTTTTTTGCAGTTCAGGCACTAATTTAGATTGTGTAATCCTCTTAAGATTTTAATGAGTAAAAGCTATTTTAAGAATTTTTGCAAGCAAAGTATATATAGGTATGGTTAGAAAGTTATTTCTCTTTGAGGCCCTTTAAAATATAAATAAGATATTTACATTAAATTGATTCATGTTAAAAATGCAACACACCCAGTCAAAAAGCCTTAATAAGACAGAATCTTGTGTTAGGTGGTATTATTACTCAACCTTGGCTCCAAAACCTTGATTTTAAAAGCCAAGTATGCCCTATTTGTTATAAATATATAACAATATTGTTGCTATAATTGAAGAGTATCATGTTCATTTGTGGAAAAAATAAGTAAAAACATAAACAAGAAAAGATGGTTGAAATCTCATTATCTTCTTAATGGAATCTATACTGAATGCAGACTTTTGAGCATAAGTTTTTATGTGATGATATGTCCTGTCAATAAATGTAATAAAAAAAATCTGAAAAGCTAACTAGCATTCTGTTCCTTAAATGCATAATTGAATTAACCCATCTTCTACTGATGACATTACTATACTTTCTTTTTTGCTTTATGTTGTTATTATAATCAAAGTTTCAAGGAATTTTTGCAGCCTTTCATGGAAAGGAAACAGGGGAATGAAATGTAACAGTGTGGGCTCTAGCTAGTCCTGGTGGTGCACGTCTTTAATCCCAACACTCGGCAGGCAGAGGTAGGAGGATCACTGTGAGTTCGAGGCCACCCTCAGACTACCAAGCGAATTCCAGGCCAGCCTGAGCTAGAGTGAGAGTCTACCTGGAAAAAACAAAAACAAAAAAACAAAAAAAAAAAACAACAAAAAAAAGATTATGGGTTCTAAAATTAAAGATAACAAAAATCAAAAAAAGTATAGCTAACACAAGATGTATGAGGCACCTACAAGGTCCAGGAAACACTAACTTTTATATAAATTAAATATATACATACACATATAATTTTAATATTAATTTTTATTTTATATTAATTATAATAGGTCATTTTTTTACCCCACACCCCAGCTCCATTACCCTGGAGGCCCTCCTAAGTGAGGTTATGGTAGTCCCGATAGGGTCATGAAGGCCTCAGTCAGTTCCTGTAGGTAGCTAGGGACTGTGCCTCAGGATATTCCTACTGATTCTATGTTTTTTTTTTTTTTTTTTGCCCCCTCTTCTGCAATGTTTGGCAGGCCTGTTGGCCATCTTATTTAGTGCTCAGATCTCTGTAGCCTCAGGATTTCTGATTTGATAGGTTTTGATTGATCACCATGTTTTTCACCATCAACCTGAAGCTGGTTGTCAGGCTAGCAGTAAGAGCAGTGTTTATGTTATCACTTCCCCTGAAATTTCTCCTGGGCCCTGGCAGATATAAGAGAGGTGGCTCATCTCATGGTGGGCAGTTGGCTAACTTCTTGTCTTATTGATGGATCTTGGTTCTCCTCTGCATTCTCTGCCATCTGTAAAATAAAGCAGATTCTCCTAATAAGAGATCAGTTTGAGTTGAAGAGGAGAAATATGCATTCAATTTCTAAAGTAGAAATTTATATCTTATTTTCAAAAAGTTGTGTTTGATTATAAGCAACTGTATTTCTACAGTTATGGTCATGTTCTATGAATGGACATTTTAAATCTTAGATTTTATTATATTGAGCTCATCCTTTAGACTATTGATTTATTTACTTTATTATAAATAAAAGAGTAGATATGTTTATATACTTGAGCTTCATGAAGTCATATATTAAATATCGATTGAAATCCCCCCAAATCTTTATTGAATGAACAAATGAACAAATAATTCTGAAAAGACAAAATTCTGTAAACAGAATAATCGCTAAAATTGTATAGATGATTATGATTCTTGAATATTAAAATTTCATATTATTAGTTATTGCATTTCCAATATCCCCACCCTTGTTCAAGTTGTAGTCATGATTATTAACCACGTCTGAGGAGTTATCATGGTGTATTTGAGTTGGTTTGTTCTTGCAGGTGGAGTGTTTTCATGTCAGTGTGGTTTAGAGGTCTGAACTCTTAGAGAAAATGTGAAGGAAAAAGGAAAGCAAAAATATTCTTAAAACCCATAAAATTCATGAAGAATACTATACTAGGCTCTATTTAGAAAATATTTTAAGTAATGAATTAAAAAGTCAGTATTTCCTTATTTAATTGACTAAAAACCTGTGTAGGGTTAACACTAATTTTTTCAACTGAAAGTCAAGAGGCAAACACATACCATGAATATTTAAAGGTGCACTGAATGTAGCCTTCAAGAAGGAACGAACCACACAGCTTTGTAACAGAAGAGAGTCATCACAGGGACTAGATGGACTAGGTGAGCCAGGCCAGCAAAGAATTCATAGATCTGTGATCTCTAACCCAGGAAACCTGGGGGAATATGAGGTCAGAGACAGGGGCAGAAGTGGGAGTACAGAGGGAGGGAAGGACTTAGGAAATGGAGATGTGACCCCTGTTGATGCCAGAGGAAGGACAAGATAGGGTGTGGCACCCACCTGATCTTCATGTTTCTCTAGTGCGTATCTTTCCTTGATTTAATTCACCTAGAAAATCAATGTTCAAGAAGTCTGAAAATTTACCGTAAACACTAAGTAAAGTAGAAGGGAGGAAGGAAGTGACGATTGATGGACACAGATCCTTAAGTTGTCATGGAAGAAGAATCAGAAGCAATTGAACAAAGAGGCCTTCTTGCGGTACTAACAGATAATAGATTTTCCTCCATTATGAAGGTGAGAGAAAGGCTGTCTTTGAGGATCCAGACATACCAAAGTGGGAGCAATGAAGTTCAATCTAGGGAATGGCTGGCAGCTGAGTGTCTTCTGACTAGAGATATCATAACATAGAGAACAAATGAGAAATTTAATGAGAAGCAAAAGTGTGTTGACAAAGATGATGCTGCTACTGACTCATTTCCCCATTTGATCTCTTACTTACCTCCCACTATGAGGGCAGTAGAATACTACACATATGATTCATTCTCCATCCTCGGGAACCTAAAATTGATATGATTTTAGATTTGGCAATTTCTTAGCACATATAATGAGCTATATATTATGCTCATCTACATATGAATTTTTAAATGTACAATATTTTAGTCTCCAAAACAGAATTCAGCAACTTTCAGTATAGAAAAATGCCACATTCAGTATGCCTGAATGAGAAACTATGCTGATGAATGTGCTGCATTGGAAAAGTTCTTATCAAAGTAATATTTTGGTAACAGTGGGCCACATTGCCTTGTCCAGGGATACTGGCTCTCCCCTAACCCCCTGCCACCCCCTCTGGCTGCTTAAAGCCAGTGAGACTGAAGATTGAGATTTTTTTTTTTTTAATTCTCTGCTAGTTTGTAGGACTGGAAAAAATCCACTGTGCTGACATAGTGACTCTTAAGTCTGAAGTTTTATCCTCTGATCTGTGACTGGCAGATACATTTTACAATGGCATGTATGACACTTTCTCCTGGCCTACTGTTCCACTTATTTACACTTCTAAAAGTCTTCACCAGGAATACTGCTCTCCCCACCCCCACCCCACCCTGCAGGCCTCTTGCTGTAATCTCCTTATTCTATTTGCTCCAACCATTTTTTGCTTGCCACAATTCTATGAATCGTTTTTGATTCAAATCACATATGGTTTTGTCCTCTGAATGCACAATTTCAGTTCAGCCTTCTGTGTCAAAGTACTCACCTCTGTTACTCTTTGTGACCTCTGTTACAACCCACCCTTGACAGCATTTTAACGATTTTATTGTTGATCACAACTTGTATTTAGAGCTCCCAAAGGCTTGAACTCAACCACATTGTATGTCAGAGTCAAAGACTGTGTGTTAAATTCTCAGTAAATGTTTGCTGGGTTGAACTCAGTCTGGATTTGAATTAAGGTTCTCCCTGTAAAGCTGTGGAAATGCTTGTCTGACTGCACATCAGACATATACTCTGCTGTGAGGTTTACATCCAGGTCATAGGAATCTACCCAAATTACGATTGAGTTGTCCACATGTCCACAGGCATGGAAAAAATTGATATCTGATTTTCTTGTGGACAAAAAAATGGTAAATAACAGGAATCTGCCTAAACATTTAAGCATTGGCATATAATAAAATTAACCATACTTTCTTTTATAAATATTTATTTATTTATTTATTTGAGGGAGAGGTATTATTCAAAAACTAATGAAACTTGCAGATTTATTACTATAAATACATAGAAACAGAGTTTGGGGAAATAGTGAAGATAAACTAGATCAATGTATTGTTTATTGCAAAAACTTAATGTGAAATGATGAAGTAGCTGGGTTTTGGATATTGGATTTGTGATATCAACTGATTTTATTGCATTATTACCATGATCAGATCCTGTTTTAAATGCTCTTTGTGTATGAGTTTGTATGATCTTCTAATAATTATGTATATAATTATTATATGTGTATATATAAAAACATTTTTATCTTACAGAAATGGGGCCTTTATGAGGTTAATTAAAATTCCCAATAATACAGAAATAATAAGTGCCAAATTTATGATTCATTTAAATAGCTGGCTCTTTAACTAGGGGTGATAGTAATGAGTCTATGGGAGCTCCCAACTGATTTCAGTAAAATGATATAAATCTTCCTGTATCTCTGTGTGAGGGACAAATCAATTCAGCAAGTGTTTATTCCATACTATCTGTATTGCAGGACCTATAAGAGAATTTGTTTGTTTGTTTTAAGGTAGCATCTCACTCTGGCCCAAGATGACCTGGAACTCACTGTGTAGTCTCAGGGTGGCCTTGAACTCATGGCAATCCTCCTACCTCTACCTCCCAAGTGCTGGGATTAAAGGCGTGCATCACCACACTGGCCTCCTATAAGAGATTTTGATAACTCTAGCTGAATTAAACAAAAGTTTTACTCACAACCCACCTATGGAGTGCAAAAGCAAAGGGGCAGGTCATGCACTTGGTGGAAATAGTACTCATGACATTAGAGTGGTAACATGAGGCAGGGGAACATCTCCATCTGGCAAGACAGCGGGTCATCAGAAAAGTCATCGTGGACATTAGTGTCATGAGCATAACAAAGGAAGCAGAACTGATAATTACTGAGCTCTGTCTCGTGCCCATTAGGAAAAAGAACTAACACGAAGGAACTGTGCACATTTTCAGTGGTCTGAAAGAAGTCTGGGGCTCAGGGTGAAGGGCTTTGGGTGATGTTAAGCTGTGAACTGTGAACTATAGCATGACAGTCTTGGGAACCACATAAGGTTTGGAAGTCAGCTGGTGACATGATGAGAATGGCATTTAGAAAGGTCACTCTGACACCAGAGTGGAAGGCATAGGACACAGCCTAAGAGGCTGTGGAGCAAAGTAGGAAAAAGCAGTACAGAAACAGAGGAGCACTAAAATGAAAGGCGCTGGTCAGGTCCAGACAATCAGATGCTCTGTGTCCACAGGATATGATTCATGTTTTCATAACATTCATTCTTCATTATTATATAATTTTCTTCCTAAGTATTTCCTTCTGTACTAATACACAACATATACTTAATACAGGATTTTTGGAATAAAGAATTGTTTGATGACTAAGTAGATTTCGGGAAAAGAAAGTAAACACAAATAACTGTTAAAGTTTTGGCCCAGAAAAACATGGTGCCTTACTCTTAGTGTGGAAGTAGAGAATGAGATGGAGGTTCCGGTGGATGAAAGAAAATTTGAGTTCAAGCAGACACATAGGGCTTAGATATGTAGAGCTATCTACAAATGAGTTTGATGTATTCAGAATATTTCTGGCCTGTAAGTTGAGATCTATTAGTGCCAGAATTAAGATAGAAGCTCTGAGTTTGCAGAAGATACTCTAGGGAGAATATTTACATACAATATAAATAATGTAATATAAAATAAATAAAATATTGTGGAGAAATAGTAGCACAGGAAAATGATAGACTAGATATAAGTTGAGATAAACAAAAGATTCTAGGAGCAAAGGTTATGAGGTCCAAGGACCCAGGAATTATGAAAGGAATGAATGTTGGGAAATGTCAATTGCCAAAGAGAGCTATCATTGTGCATGAACTTGAAACAAATACTTGCTACAACCAAATAGCTGATATTGTTACTAAAAGTACCTGAGGGGCTGGAGAGATGGCTTAGCGGTTAAGCGCTTGCCTGTGAAGCCTAAGGACCCCGGTTCGAGGCTGGACTCCCCAGAACCCACATTAGCCAGATGCACAAGGGGGCACACGCGTCTGGAGTTCATTTGCAGAGGCTGGAGGCCCTGGCACGCCCATTCTCTCTCTGTCTCTCTCTCTCTCCCCACCTCCTCTCTGTCTGTCACTCTCAAATAAATAAAAAAATAAACGAACAAAAAAAAAATTTTAAAGTGCCTGAGTTCTATAGTGAAGTATCAGTGTTATCAGTTCTATAGTGAAGTATCAGCTGGACATAGTTATTTAAGAGTTTAACATGAGGCCAAGTTTGGGGCCACACGCCTTTAATCCCAGCACTCAGGAGGCAGAGGTAGGAGGGTTGCCGTGAGCTTGAGACCACTCTGAGAATAACATGAGCCTCAAAATAAAATCTTGCCTGTGAAGGAATTAAGTTTCCCTGGAAGGTCAAGAAAAATTTGCAAGAGTTGTCATTATTGTTCTATGAAGAATGGTAATCGAGTAACATGAATGGAAATGGTAGATTATTTTTTGACCACCATTAATCCATTAGCAACTTAATCCGTTTGGAATACAACTTGTTCAAAACACTTAAGTTTGTCAATTTTTTATCAGTGCTCATGAGAGCCTATCAGTAATTGCCAAAAATTGTCAATCTTAGTCAAATGAAAGCATTTGCAGGACTAATGAATAAGAATTTTTTGAATTTATATTTTCATAACCTAAAAATCACATGTAAATTGGTGCATGCCTTTCATCCCAGCACTAAGGAGGCAGAGGTAGAAGGATCGCCATGAGTTTGAGACCACTCTGAGACTACATAGTAAATTCCAAGTCACCCTGGGCTAGAGCAAGTTACTACCTCAAAAAAAAAAAAAAAGAAAGAAAGAAATTGCATGTAAAAGAATAGATAACTGGCTGGGAGTGGTGGTGCACGCCTTTAATCCCAGCACATGGGCGGCAGAGGTAGGAGGATCACCATGAGTTTGAGGCCACCCTGAGGCAACATAGTTAATTCCAGGTCTGCCTGGACCAGAATGAGGCCCTAACTCGAAAAACAAACAAACAAACAAATAGATAACTATAGGTGATCTTACAGATGGCCTAGTGAATTTTGATGCATGACACCATTATTATATTTTTTTATTCTTTTTTATACATTTTATATTTTATTTTTATATTTTTTATACTTTTTATATTTTGATAACTCAAAATCATAAGTAAAATGTATAGAAATAAACATGAGAGCTGGGTTTATTCTCTACCCCATGGTCACACATAACCAATAACAATTTCTTGAACTTCATTTGAGACCTGTTGTGTTTCTTTTCAAAAATGGGTAAACAATAGTGTATCTGCTTATTAAGAGGCTATAGCAGACAGCTTCAGGTTCGCTGAGATGAACTTCCAGTCCAGACACAGTTATGGAGGAAGGGATATTTATTGAAGCTTACAGACCCAGGGGAAGTTCCATAATGGCAGAAGAAGCTGGCCTGCCTTCACAGGTCCAAGCAGAGAGAGAGAAGCACAAGCCTAAAGCCAAAAGCCACAGCACACTTCAGGAACTCCAGCTAGGCACACTTTGCATATCTTTAGATTGAAATCTGAAACCCACCACCACACTTAAAGATCCACCCAGTGACACTGCCTCCAGCCAGGTGGCTAAAGATGCAAACTACAAACAAATAAACAACTGAATATATTGGGGGCCATCTATTCTATTCAAACCACCACAGAGGCCTAGAAAAATTATCCCTTATCTTTTCTTCTGACTCTGGAATTTATTTCTGTGAATAATTTATATAGTTGAAATATATAAAACAAAATATAGGTAAGGAGACTCAAACTATTTCTTTATGTATATTTTTATAGCCCTTCTTCTTCTATACATTTTCTGTTAGCACTTATCTAATTTCCTACCACAAAGGTTTTGTTTCAGGTCTGAAGGATAAGGGCACAGGCAGTTTCCAGACTTGCTGGTGCAGGCTAGCTGTGGCAACTGTGTGCTTTGAAATAACCCCTTTATTTAGTGACTTTCCCCATCTAAACACATACTGTGTAAAGACCCTGTATCATCATGTTTTAGGGGAAATGGCTAAAAAACTGTTTCTACTTCTTCCATTGTCTTCTAACAGTCCCAGGGTGTTATTTATCACCACACAGGTACTGTGAATACTTTTCTGTAAATTGTACCCTCATAGTTTAGATTCATGAGTTAAATTTTGCAGTGGACAAAGTAAAGCCCTCATGTCATGTAAATCCTTCCAAATTTGAAAATATAACTGTCTTTTCAACAAAGTGCTACTTTTAATATCTTTCTTTCTATATTCTTGGGATGTTTATCTATAAAATTGAATTCACTGAAGTTTGGTTGCTACAAATTGCATTCAAATCCTTAATTGAGAAAATGACCATCTTTGTACATTGTGACAAATCCATTGGCAATCTACACACTGAACTTGAGGAGCTTAAGTAACTTTAGCCCCTGTCAAAAAAAAAAAAAGTTTATTCCATAAGGAGAACTTAAAACATTGCCTAATTATCTGAGTTACTGTGATAGTCAGATACTTCAAGATATAAGCTTTTGACCATGTGATTTAAGAGATAAGGGGGCAGGAAACCATAACCTGGGGCATCATTAGGCAAGGAGGGGATAATGACCAGGTGGTATCTTGAAGAATGTGGATAATCCACTTTCCTAGGTCTCTGTCACCATTCTACTGACCATAGTGACTATATCTAGGGAGTCTGTCCCAACCTAACATTCCAGCCTTCTGTTAATAATAAGGAACAGTGATCTCTCTTCTGTAATGTCTTCATGCTGATGGTAGGGCTGTTGAGTACTTATGGGAGAGGCTGATAATATGGCTGATAGGTCTCCCTTCAGGGCAAGTGATGAAGAGGCAGTTCCATGGTCACTAGAGGTGACAGAATGGTGAGATTGATAGTGAGCACCCTTTGACAGCACCAGTGTAGCATACTGTTATGACTTGGTCCTGAGTAAAACAGACTTTTCGCGTACCATCTCTGTATTGAACTCACAATCACAGAAACACAATTGTTACATGATCTCATTCATCTGCAGTCCCTAACCTGGATCAGCCCAAGTTGCTGACATAACTGAGTAGCACCTTGAATCTTGGACAATAGAGAGGGCAGGGCTTGGGAGAAAGGAAAGGGTGGTGGTGGTGGTGGGGTGACACAATATCTGAACCCAAATTAAACTGGTACCATAGAATTCTTTATCCTGGAAATCAGACTAAAAGGTGGAACCCTCAAGCAAACCTTAGAGGGAGCACCTGAATCAAAGGGACCTGGAGAGAGTGATATAAAATAACCTCAAATTTCTCCTATTTCTCTTTCTTCTCTGGATTTTTCTTGTTTCTTTTCCCTTGGTGCTGGCCTGTAATTCCCTGTACCAGGATGTGGTCTACATCCACAATGAGCTATTGATCGAAGAGACCTATTAGATTTACCAAAACAAACAAGACAGACTTCTGTCAGAGCACTTGATTACCCACCAGAGGTTAATGGTAAGACCCTACTGCTGAAGACACCAATTGCTGTCATCAGAGACCATGGAGAGACCTGACTATAATCAAGAGGAGAGCCAGTCCTCAGATAATTAGCCTTTCTAGTGCTGGAAGGAGTTACATGAGCTACCAGGGGAAAGTGGCCAACATCTGTCCAAACAACTCAGTCTAAGTGACTCCAAAGCAAACAACCTGATGTGATGCTCACACAAGTACAATAGTGACACACTGCCATGATGGGTAACCAACTGCTCTTAGATTGTCTAACAGATCCACTCAGTGGAAAGGTAACAATATCTAGAACTGGGAACCAAGTCAGAATCATATCCAGATATTAATTCTGCTTTCCATTGTGAAGCTTCCACTAACCTTAGACTTTGAGAGGGTCTACACCCTTTAAATTCTCTCTAAATTAATACTGGTTATCCTGTTTAATTGGTTCTGACTTCACTCTCTGTTGGAGAATCTGCTTCTCTCTTTCATATGGGAACTGGACTTGAGGATATAAATGACGCAGTTCACTCCACCCCAGCCCCAGCTGAGGAATTGGGGAAATGAGCAAGAATGCTGCTCTCTTATTTAAGTTGATATCAGCACAAGGGTGATGGAGAAAGATAGTGAGGATGCACAACACCTACCAAAACAGACATTTAGATGTTCCTAAGTGACCATCACTGAAGTAGACATAAAATGTTCCCAGCATGGCTCAGGGAATCTTCTGGAAGAGGGTGCAGAAAGGTTGTCAGAGCCACAAGTTGGGACATTTTGCACAGAAACATTGCCTCCCCACCCCCATAACTGACTGCTGCCTCATAATGCATGACCAACAGTACCCATGTGGTTGACCTACATCTCCAATGAGGACTGCCTCTTCAGAAAAGGGGCAGAGAGGAGGGAAAGAATGGTACCAATATGTGATGTATATATACAAAATATGTCCATATCTAATAAAAAATATAAAGAAGGAAAAAAAAAGAAAGTTGAGCTTTATGGGGGGAGGGTGAACTTGATACCCTCAGATCCAAGAAACTTAAGAAATTTGTTGGTACATAGCTTAGAAAAAGAAAAATAGGGTGAACAGAGCAAAAGATCATCTACATATTGTAAAAGTGTTCTGGGTGACAGATCCAGGGCCAAAAGATCAGTGGAGAGAGCTTGACCAAATAAGTGAGCATTGTTTCTAAAACCCTGGGTAAGGATCGTCCAAGTGAGTTGAGAGACAGTGTGAGTATTGGAGTCCTCTCAGGTGAAAGCAAAGAGATTGTAGGAGTCAGGGTAGAAGGGGATGGAAAAGAAGGCATCTTTGAGATCAATTTTTGAAAACTGAGTAGTGGAGGAAAGGATGTGAGAGAGAAGAGTATAGTGGTTTGGGACTACTGGATAAATTGGCATAACAGTGACATTGACTAGGTGCAAGTCTTGGACTAAGTGGTAGGCTTCATCAGGTTTGATAACAGGCAAGATCAGAGTATTGCAAGGGGAATGAGTGAGGTGAAGGAGGCCAGCTTGGAGCAAGTGAGAAATAATTGGTTTGAGTCTTTGGCAATGTACAAGTGTGATTAGGTATTGAGGATAGCAGGAATAAGATGTGTGGTCTTTGAGTGTGATGAGGACAGGGGTGTGGTGATAGGCTAGTGCCAGCAAGGAAGTGTCCCACACCCTGGGATAAATCTCTGAGGATGGATGGGGGAAACTTGAATCCTTTGTAAGGGAGGGAGCTGGCAAGAGGAAGAAGACAGAGTGTGAGCAGTAAGTCAGAGAGAGAGAGAGAGAGAGAGAGAGAGAGAGAGAGTTTTTGCATAATATCTCTGTCCAGGAGGTGAACAGGACAAGAGGGTATTAAAAGAAATTAATGGGAGAGGGGAGTGTCCCAGACTACACAGGGTAAGAGAGGTGATGCATGGGGAGTGTTATAGGCTGTCAACACCTGACACAGAGATCTGTGAGGGAAAAGTCTTACCAGAGTAGAATTGTAGGATTGACCAACTGGCCCCTGTAACAAATGAGACAGGCATTCTTGCCAGCTGGATTGTGACCCTAGGTTCCTCCATTGTGATACTAAGAGTGTTGGTGGAGGATGAAGTCCCAGGGAACCATCAATCTTTGGCCACCAAGCCCAGAAGATCAGCAATTGGCTCTTGATGGGGCATGAGGGGAAAGGACTGGCCTAACTTGTAGAGGCAAGAACAACATTCTAGTGTCCAACAAGTCTACAGTGGAGACAGGGTCCTGGCAGTGGGCATGGATTTTGGCAGACTTTTTCCTCATAACTAGTGTGACCACAGTTAAATCAGGGTCCTCATGGTGACCATTGTGGTCCCATTGTCTTCTTTGGAGAAGGCCTCAGGGTTGAGGCCAGGAACTGGAACTGCAGTCTTGTCTCTGGCCAACCTCTCAGTCCATTGCTGGTTCTCTATGTTATTAAAAACTTTAAATGCCAGGTCAAGCAGATCTCCTTGAGGAGTTTGAGGATCCTTTTGTAGGAGTTTAACTTTTTTCTTGATGTCAGGGGCAGATTGGGACAGGAAATGGGTATTGAGAACTATGATGGCCTCTTGGGAAGCAGGGTCAAGGTGAATGTATTGGGTCAGTGCCTCAGTTAGGCATCCCATAAGCTCAGCTGGATTTTCATTAGGTCTCTGGGTAAGTGACCAGATTTTTTGGAGGCCAGCCAGGAGCCAAAATGCCATCCTATCACAGGTATATGGGGTAGTTAGAGCATGGTATTTTCAGTCAGGGTCCTGTCTGGGGACAGCAAGCATCCCTACTGGGAAAGTGTTATAAGTTAAGTGAGTCTCCTCAGCATGGGCCTGAACAGCCAACCAAATGGATTTTTTGTTCATCAATAGTGAGAGTAGAGGAAAAAACCTACAAAAATATTATGCCAGGTTAGGCCATAGGCCTGGGTGAAGTAGAAAAATTCTTTGACATAGTGTGGTGGATGAGTGGAGAAATACCTAGACATTTCTCAATCTGGGATAAATCAGATATGGGAAAGGAACATGAATGTGAATGATTCCTTCACTACCTGCAATCTCATGTAAAGAGTACATTCCATCTCTGTGAGAATGAGTACATTAGGTAGGAGAGGAAAGATGAGGAGAGGAGATGGGGAATGGTGGTGGTAGAGGGCATGGAGGCAGGACGCAGATGAAGGGAAGGAGGAGGAGTGCAGGTACTGGGCAGGGGATCAGGAGAAGCTGAGGGAGCTGGAGGAGCTGCTGGGGCCAGGTCATCGATGGTGGCCAGGTTAAAAGCAGAGAGTGAGGATGAGTATGGGGGAGGGGTTGAATTAGAGCACATTCCAGAGACCTTGGCTAGAAGGACCTTGTGAGAAGAGCAGGCAGAGCAGAAAGAGGGCTGTGCATGCGGAGTGAGAAATGACTGAATGTAGGGTATTTTGGACCGCTTACCCATACATTGGCAGTTTTTGAAATCAGTGAGAATTTGAAAATCAAAAGTACTATTTTCAGGCCATTTGGACCCATTTCCAGCTTATATTGTGGCCAGGTAGTGTTGCAGAGAAAGATCAGATGACGAGGTTTGATGTCTTCCAAGAATCATAATAGAAATTGGATTAGGGCCACAGAAGTGTGAGAATATAGTGAAATGGATAGTAGGAGGAGACAGAGAAAGTGCAAAACAAGGGTGGGAGGAAGAAACCAGGGTTTAAATAGAACACCAATATGACACTTGGACCATTAGGGTAAATGGGGCCTGCACTTCCAACATGGGCAGAGGCCACACAGGTCACAATTGGCGGCTGTTTAGCCTGTTAGTGGGCAAGGTGGGCATCTGTGCTCCTGATGGATTAAGCAGCTGGAAGTTAAAGATGAGACCTCAGAAGTTTGAGGGAGAGAAGGGAGGGGAAGGACATGTCCTGAGATTGGTGGAACCAAACCACAAGGTTCCCCTGAAGGTATGGCAGAATGGAGAGGGAGAGACTTGAACCATCTAGAGTACATCTTTTTTGAAACCTGTGTTTGGGGACCAAAAGCAGGCAAGGAAATGTGACCTGATGTGCTGGCACAGCTTCCAAAGGGAGTGATTAAACCTGAGAACAGGCCAACCAAAGACGGACACTTAATGAAGAGGAGGAAGGAGACAAAAATGTAAGAAGAGTGAGGCTGAATTGTAGTGAGTGTAAAAGCCAGCGCCAGGCACAGAACGTCCAAAGCCTTCAGTGGTCAGTGGCAGTTCAATGATCTGGTCAGGGAAAAGGAGGTCTGCCCCCCGCCCCCAAGAGGGCAACTGGGAACCTCCTATCCAAGTCATGGCACCAGATGTAAGGTTTGGGAGTGATCAAGATGACACAAACAACTCTGAGGAAAAGATGAAAGTTTATTTTTTTTTTTTAATTTTGAATCCAGTGAATACAGTCAAGGTGGAACCAATGTTAGCCTCCTCCCTGTACTCGCCCCTCCACAGGGAACCTTAATTGGGGAATATGGGTCATGCATTGTGGGGTTAGCCATCAGTTGTGGGTAAAAGGCAATGTCTCTGTGTATAATGTCTCAACATGTGGCTCTAATATTCTTTCTTCCCTCTCTTCAACAAATTTCCCTGAGCCAAGTTGGGTTTGAGGAGAATTTGGGAGCCTCTGTGTCTCTGAATATCTGGTTTGGTAGGAGTTGAGTGTTCTGTGTGTCTATCTCCTTCACCTTTGTGCTGGTACCAGGTTCACCAAGAAAAGAGCACTCTTGCTTGTTTCCCCACTTCTTTTTGGTTTCATCTGGAGCCCTTTAGAGGTATGATGGGTTGGTTCTCTCCTTAGGATCTGCTTCTGTCTGAAAAAGAGAGGCGAATTCTCCAATGGGGAGTAAAGCTAGTACCAGATATATGGTATAACCATTTTTTAGAGAGAATTTAATAGGTGTAGGCCCTATTGTAGCCCACAATTTGTGGGAGCTTGATAATTGAGAGTGGGCTCATTAATGGACAGGATTCTGACTTTTTTTGATGCTCCAGCTATGGGTTCTGTTCCACTGAGCAGATCACTTAGCCAAATCAAGAGCAGTTGGTTTCCCACCATGGCTGTGCCCCACTATTGCACTTCTGTGAGCATCATGTCAGGTTGTTTGCTGCTAAGTAGGTTAGACCATGAGTTGCTTGGATAGATGTTGCTCATTTTCCCCCAGTTGCTCTTGTAGCACTTTCTGGCCCCATGTCACCCCGTGTTAAATGCCAACAGCATATGGTATCATTGGCAGGAGGGTCTTACCACTAAGTGGGTCATCAAGTACTCTGAAAGAAACCTGTCTTCTTTTGGGAAGCCTTGTAGGTCTCTCTGATCATTTGGTCTGTCTTTTGGGATGTAGAATTTTATGGTACCATTGTCATTTGGGTCCAGGTTTTTGTCCCCCCACCCCCCTCCCTGCCCACCCACCCTATTGTCAGGTCCTAGATATGCTTGCTAGGTATGTTGGCATCTCAGGTAGATTCAGGTTAAGAGCTGTAGATGAGTGAGACTATGTGGTGATTATCTTTCTGTGATTGAATGAGTTTGCTGAGAATCATCTGTTTCAGGTTCGATCATTTTTCTTCAAATTTCATTGTGACATTTTTCCCTTACTGCTGTGTAGAATTCCATTGTGTAAATATACCACATCTTAGTTATCCATCCATCTGACGATGGACATCTGGGTTGATTCCAGCTCTTAGCTATTACAAATTGAGCAGCCATAAACATTGTTGAGTAAATCCTTCTGAACTGAGGCATGGAGATTTCAGGGTACATGACCAATAAGGGAATAAGTGGGTCTGTTGGTAACTCTATAGTCAACTTTTTTAGGAGTCTCCATATTGCTATCCAAAGTGGTTGTACCATCTTACATTCCCAACAACATTTAATGAGAGTTCCTATTTCTCCATACCCTCAACAGCATTTATTTCTATCTGATTTTTTAATGTTTGCTATCCTTACTTGGGTAAGGTGAAATCTCATAGTTGTTTTAATTTGCATTTCCCTGATGATTAGGGATGATGAACTTTTCCTTAGGTGTGTGTTTGCCATTTGCATTTCTTCCTCTGTGAACTGCCTGTCCAGTTCCTTGCCCCATTTTGTGAGTGATTTTGTTTGACTTTTTGTTGTTTAGGCTTTTGAGTACTTTGTACATTCTAGAGATTAGGCCTCTGTCAGTTGGATATTCAGCAAATATTTTCTCCCATTCTGTGGGTAATCTGTTGGCTCTGCTTACTGTATGTTTGTCTGTGAAGAAACTTTTTAGCTTCATAAGATTTTCGAATGTGTGTTTACCATTTGTATTTCTTCCTCTGAGAACTGCCTGTCCAGTTCTTTGCCTCATTTTGTAAGCTGGTTTTTGACTTTTTATGGTTTAGGTTTTTGAGTTCTTTGTAGATTCTAGGTATTTGGCCTCTGTCCATTGGATATTCAGCAAATATTTTCTCCCTTTCAGTGGGTAATCTATTGGCTCTGCTTACTTTTTTTTTTTTTCTTTATTAGTTAGTTTTGTACTCAGCAAATACAGTCAGTTTGGTACCATTATTAGGCTCATCCATGACCTACCCCCTCCCCTTGGCCCCTCCTTGTTGAGGTATATGGGTCATGCATTGTGGAGTTAGCCCACAGTTATGGGTATGCTAAATATCTCTGCATATCATGACCCAACATGTGACTCTGATATTCTTTCCACCCCCTCTTCCGCAAAATTTCCCTGAGCCATGTTGGGTTCATTTTTGGTCTGCTTCCGTGATGAGGTGTTGGGGGCCTCTGAGGCTCTGGCTCTCTGATTTGGTAGGAGTTGATTTTTCTCTGTGTTGATCTCCTTCCCTGTTGTGCTGGTATCCGGTTCATCAGGAAAACAGCCCCCTTGCTTGTTTCGCCAATTTTTCTTAGTTACAGCCGGGGCCCTTTTGAGGTATGACAGTGTGGCTCTCTCCTTAGGATCTACATCTATCTGAAAAAGAGAAGCAGATTCTCCAACGGAGAGTAAGTTAGCACCAGGACAAATGAGATAACCCTTACTTTTTTTTTAATAGAGAATTTAATAGGTGTAGGCCCTCTTGTAGCCCACAATTGATGGTAGCTTGATATTGGAGAGTGGGCTTATGTTTGGATATGGTTCTGACTTGTTTCCCAGCTCCAGCTATGGGTCCCATACCACTGGGGGGATAGGCTCTGTTTATTTTATGTTTGTCTATAAAGAAACTTTTCAGCTTCATGTGATCCCATTGGTTGAATGATTGTTTAAGATCCTGTGCTACTAGGGTTTCATTCAGGAAGTCTTTTCCTATTCCTATATCATGGATAGTCCTCCTATATTTTATTCCAGTAGTAACTGACTTTCCAGTCTTATATTGAGGTCTTTGATCCATTTGGACTTGATTGTTGTGCATGAAGAGATGTGTGGATCATGTTTCAATTTCCTGCATATGGTTATTGAGTTTGTCCAGCACCATTTGTTGAAGATACTGTCTTTTTTCCAGCCTATGTTGTTAGGGCCTTTATCAAATATCAAGTAGTTGTAGTTACTTGTCCCAAAGTCTGGCTCCTCGATTCTATTTCATTGGTCTATACTCCTGTTTTTATGCCAGTACCATGCTTTTTAAAAATTACTATGTCTTTGTAATACAGCTTTATATCCGGAATAATGATGCCTTCAGAGGTGTTTCTTCTGCTGAGGATATGCTTATATATCTGAGGCCTTCTACCTTTCCAGATGAAATTTGAGATCATTTTTTCAATCTCTGTGAAGAACAATATTGGGATTTTGATTGGTATTGCATTAAATCTGTCATTGCCATTTTCACAATGTTAATTCTGCCTATCCAGGAGCATGAGAGGTCTTTCCATTTTCTCAAGTCCTCCTCAATTTCTTTTGTGAGTGTTTGTACGGTTTCATTGTATAGATATTTCACTGTCTTGGTTAATGTTATTCCAAGGTATTTTATTTTATTTATTTTATTTTTGTTGCTATTGAAAGTGGGACACTATCACTTATTTCTTTCTCTGTATCTTTGTCATTTGCATACAGAAAGTCTACTGTTTCTTGTGCATTGATTTTGTATCCTGATACTTTGTTGAAGGAGTTAATTACCTTTGAGAGTTTTGAGATGGAGTCTCTCAGGTCTCTTAGGTATAGAATCATGTCTCCTGCAAATAGAGCTAACTTAACTTCTTCCTTTCCAAGTTGTATCCCTTTTAGTTCTTTCTCCTGTCTTATTTCTTGAGCTAGGACTGCCAGTACTATATTGAAGAGCAGAGGTGAGAGTGGACACCCTGACTCGTTCCTGATATCAGTGGGAATTCCTTAAGTCTCTCTCCATGAAATATTATTTGGGCTTTATATATAGTCTTCATATTGTGAGATATAAACCAATCATGCCAATTCTCTCCAGTGCTTTGTTCATGAACTGATGTTGTATTTTGTCAAAGGCCTTTTCTGCATCCATCAAAATGATCATGTAGTTTTTGTGTTTAACCTTGTTTATGTGGTGCATTACATTGACAGATTTCCATATGTTGAACCATCCCCGCATTCCCAGGATGAAGCCCACTTGATCAAGTTGGACAATGCTTTTGATATGTTGTTGGATTCGGTTTGCGAGGATTTTGTTCAGGATCTTTGTGTATAAGTTCATCAGGGAAATAGGCCTGTAGTTTGCTTTTCTTGTGGCATCTCTGCTTGGTTTGGTAATAGGGCGATACTAGCTTCATAGAAGGAGTTGGGGAACTTTCCCTGCTCTTCTGTTGTGTGGCACAGTTTGAGAAGGATTGGGTTCAGTTCTTCCATGAAGGTTTGATAGAATTCAGCTGAGCAGCCCTTTTGTCCAGGACTCTTCTTTTGGGGTAGGTTTTTAATTACCTTTTCCATCTCTATGTGTGTGATAGGTATGTTTAGGAGATTAATCTGCTCTGAGTTTAGCTTTGGTAGATGGTATGTTTCTAGGAATTTATCCATTTCCTCCATATTATCCAGTTTTATGGAGTAGAGATATTTGAAATAAGTCCTGATGATTCTCCCAATTTCACTTATGTCTGTTGTGATCTCTCCTTTTTCATTTCTATTTTTGTTAATTTCAAGTGTCTCTTATTTTCACTTGATCAAATTGGTCAGGGGTTTGTAAATGTTGTTTATTTCTTCAAAGAACCAGCTCTCTGTTTCATCAAATTTCTTAATTGTTTTCTTAGTTTTCAATTCATTAATTTCTGCTCTGATCTTAATTATTTCTTTCCATCTGGAGCTTTTGGGGTTGGATTCTTCTTGCTTGCCTTTATGTGGATGGTTAGGTTATTGATTTCAGATCTCTCTGTCTTTGTTATGAAGGCATTTAGTGCTATGAATTTTCCCAAGTACTGCCTTCATTGTGTCCCATAAGTTTTGGTACAATGTGGTCTTATTGTCATTCATTTATAGATATTTTGCAACTTTATTTTTTATTTTGACCACTACCAATTTATTGTTTAACAGTGTGCTATTCAGTTTCCAGGAGCCGATGGGATTTTTGGTGGGTCTTTTGTTGTTAATTTCTAGCAATATAGCATTGTGATCTAATACATGCAGGGGATTATGTAAATCTTCCTAAATATATGAAGTCAGGCATTGTAACCCAGTATATGATCTATTTTAGAGAAGGTTCCATGAGTTGCTGAGAAGAATGTGTAGTCTGTGTAGTTGGGGTGGAATGTTTCATAGATGTTCAATAGATCTAAATGTTCTGTGGTTTTCTGAGCTCTCTTACTTCCCTGTTAATTTTCTGTTTGGATGATCTATCTATTGCTGATAATGGAGTATTGAAGCTCTCCACGTATGATGGCATTGGTGGTTATTTCTGTCTTATTGTCAACTAAGTTTTGTTTTATGAATTGTAGTGTCCGTGTTTGGTGAATAAAAATTTGTGATGTGATATCCTCTTGATGGATTGTTCCCTTGATAAGTAGGAAGTGGAATTCTTCCTCTTTTTTGATTATTTTTTGTATTGAAATGTATTTTATCTGATATTAGTATAGCTATGCTTGCTTAATTCTTATTCCCATTTGCTTGGGATATTGTTTTCTACCCTTTCACTCTGAGGAAATGTCTGTCTTTAGTGGTGAGGTGGCTTTCTTGAAGACAACAGATTGAGGGGTTTAAGTATCTGATCCACCCTGTTAGCTTATGTCTCTTGATGGGTGAATTAAGGCCATAAATATTTAGGGTAGTGACTGTGTGGCTTCATTTGATCCCTGACATATTGCGTTGGTTTATGTGGTTGTGTATTTTCATGGACTTTGAAGATTTTTGTGCCTTCTCTGAGTTTGGTGTTTGTGATCTGCTTCTTTTAGGCACTTGAGCTTGATTATTTGATTCTTCTCTGCGGAGAATTTCCTGAAATACTCTTTGTAAGTTTGGTTTTTTGTTCATATAGTTGTAAAGCTGAGTTTTTTCATGGAAAGTTTTTCTTTCACCATCTATTATGAGGGATACTTTTGCTGTGCAGAGTAGTTTGAGTTGGAAGCCATAGGTCCTTATACTTTGCAGTGTTCCATTCCAGGCCCTTCTGGATTTCAGGGTTTCCATAGAGAAATCTGAAGTAATTCTGATAGGGTTACCTTTAAATGTGATTTGCTGTTTTCCCCTAGCTGCTTTTAGGATTTCCTCTTTGGTGTCAATGTTTAGCATCTTAATGACAGTATGTCTTGGAGAGTTTCTCCTTTGTCCCAGTCTTTTTGGAGTACTGTTAGCTTCTTGTATCTTGATGGGCCTTTCTTTTGAGAGAATGGGAAGGTTTTCTTCCATAATGTTAAATAAGTTCTCCATGCCTTAGGTCTGAATTTCTTCCCCCTCTGTTATTCCCATGATCCAAATGTTAGGATGTTTAAGGATATCTCACAGTTCCTTCATGTTCTGTTCACAAAAATTTTTGATCTTATTGAAACTTTTGAAGTCTTGAACTGTTTCTTCTGTTTTTTTCTTCCAGGTCTGAGTTTCTATCTTCCACATGGCTGACTTTATTCTTGAACATGTCTACAAAAGCTTGGGCTTGTTCAATTAGGTTTGCATTTTCTATACTACTTTTCTAAGTATAGTTTCCTATGTCAGGTTCTCTTTTCACATAATTTTCTGATTTTCTTGATGCTTCTTGGAGTTCATTGTTGCACTTCTTATTCTTAATGTCTATATTTAGCTTAGCCAGCTGATTTTTGAGGTCCTGTTTTTTTTTTTTTTTCTCTCCTTCATATCCTTTAACTGTCTTTGGATCCCTTCCATTTTCTTATCTATTAGTTCTAGTCTAGTGGTGACTGCATCCACACAATTATTGGCCCCTTGTTGCGTTTCACCAAGTTCTACTATTAGCTTGTTCAGGTTTGCATTCCTCATGACTTCATTTTGGGGTTCTGACCCTAATGTCCCTTCTATGTTTTGATTAGAGACAACCATTGTAGGACTGGTAAATCTTATTGAATTTGCTTTCATTTGATTTTTGATGTCATTCCTTTTGTGCTGTAGTCTGCCCATCACAGTGTAGGGGCAGGGAGAGTGGGACTTTGGTTGCTTTGGGTGGGGAGAGTGGTGCCATTTTTGTATGGGGCAGGGGGTATGGGAAGGATTTTATGTGGGGCAGAAGTGGGCAGTTTTTGCAAGGGGGGAGGGGGAGCTCATCTGAAGTTTTTCAGGGAAGGGAGGTGCGAGTCCAAGGTCATGCAGGGGGCAGTGGAGTGGGTCCGAGGTCACACAGGGTGAGATGGAGTGGATCTGAGGTTGCACAGGTGGGATGGAGCAGGTCTGAAGTCTCCTAGGTGGAGAAGTTGGTCAGAGGCCGAGCAGGCAGGGTGGAGCAGGTCTGAGGTCGTATGGGTGGGTGAAGTGGGTCTGAGGTCACATTGGCAGGGGTAGCAGATATGAGGTCGTGTGGGCCGGGGAGCTGGTCTGAGGTTGCATGGGTATGCTAAAGCGGGTCTGAGGTTGCATGGGTGGGGGTAGCAGGTCTGAAGTAGTGCGGATGGAGGAAAAGTCTGAGGAAGATGGGAGTTTTTATTTGGGAAAAGCACAAGCTTCCAGGGCTGACTCGCAAGGAGAGAAGCAGGGCCACCCTGAGTTTTCACATAGTAGGCTTTATAGGACTTTTTCAGTTGTAGGAAGGTGAGGAAGGAAACAAAATCTCATTTATTGAATAGAAAAGTTCCTTCAGAGAAGATTATTACATTAACTATTTAAAATAACTAGGGCTTAACCTCAGGACAGTGGCCATGTGTCTTACAAGATAAGGGGGCAGGAAACCATGACGTAGGGCATTGTTAGGCAAGCAGAGGATAATGACCAGATAGTTTCTTGAAGAATGTACATAGTCCACTTTCCCATGTCCTTGTCACATCACCATTCTGCTGATCCTGGTGACTCCATCTTGGGCGCTCATTCTAACCTAACACAAAGTGTGTGTATCCCCACATATCACTAGACAAATCTGGCTTACTGCTTCACTGTGTTCTTTCACTCTTTCTTCCTTTCTTTTTTTTTGGGGGGGGGCGAATATACGAAAAATAGTTCTTTATTTTCTTAAACATTTTTCTCTTGAAGAAATCCTGAGAAAGAAAATATTTTGTCTTATAGCCCTGAGGGGAATGTCCTATGATGGCATGACAGGTAAAATGACAGCATGAGCAGAGGGTGGACCATAGGAACAGGAGAGTGTGCCAAAAACTGGCATGGGAAATTGCCTATAACAACAATTAGCCCACCCCCAACAATACACTGTCTCCAGGAGGTTTTAATTTCCAATCACCATCAGCTGGGGAACCTAGCATTCAGAACACCTAAGTTTATGGGGGACACCTGAATCAAACTACGACAATGAGCAAGTTATCTGAAACATCATTATAATTTTAACTCAATGATTTCCAGAGATTAACTAGAAATTCTTGTGCACAGAGGGGCATGACAAGCAAAGTAGGACTTGCTTAAGTCAGTGAGAGTAAAGAAATGAACATTTGTAGTTAAAGGAACAGTGTTTATCTGCTAAAAATATAAGTGGTCTATGAAAGGGATCCAGCTTCTTCCTCCAGCAATGGAACTTCCATGGATCTGTAAGCTGAAATAAACTCCTTTCTCTCATAAACTGTGTCTGGTTGCATGTTTGTCCCAAGAACTTGGAGCTGACTACAAGAGGTAGAAGGAGTATTCTGAGGTATTTTCCACACCGTGCCTGACTCATACATCCAAGATCCCACAAAGAACACCAATAACTGAACTGAGGAAGGCCCTCAATGGAATGGTAGAGAGGGAGAGAAAATGTAAGGGTATAACCCAATGGGAATATAACCTATATGTCCATACAATAAAGTTCATAAATAATAAAAATTAAAACAAAATAAAAAGTAAAAACCAAAATTAAAAATGAAAACTATTAAACTGGGTCATGGTAATGGATGCTTTTAATCCCTGCACTCAGAGGCAAAAACATGAGTTTGAGGCTAGCCTGTACCGTCTCAAGTACAGTTCATGTGCAGACATGCACTGTCTTAGAACAGCAACAAAAATGAGTGCAAAAAAGAGGTTCACAAGCTTCACTAAGCTGCCAAAAGAAAATATGACATTTAAAAGGCTAGGAAATATTTCTCATGCAAATGATCCTAATCTAACAGTATGGGTTGAAATAAAAGAGGCATGAAATTAGGGTGAGGATTAAATAGAAAGAAGGGTTGTAGTAGGAGTGAGAGAGGATGAGAAAAATTTATTGAGAAAATGGGTTCGAAATATATTGCATACATATATGAAAGTGTCAGTTAAAAAAAAAAGAAAGCAAGACACGTAGGATAAGCAGCTGATGACAAGTTAGTTTTGTAGCCTGGAATTACAGTTTTGCAAGTTGTTTGCTAGGTTAAATGTGTATGATAATAAAAGCTGTAAATGATTAAAAATTTGAAGAACAATGTAAATAAAACAAAATAATATAGCATTTTATGTTATCTACATTATCCTCATTAGTACCTATGATGTATAAGGTAAAATACAGTAACATTGCTTTCTAACTTTCCTGGAAGTTTTACTAATCATATGACATGTAAATTGAATTGGGTCACAATTTTAGTTATTTGTAAATAAAGCTATTATAGACATAATTCTATTGGTATCATTTTGAAAATAACATAATCCAGCCAACATTAAATGTACATTTAATTATACTTTATATATGTTATTTGTGACAAAATAGGTAGTTTATATGCCAAATTGTGCTGTGGTAAGTACTTTCAAATATAATGCTACTAGACACTGATTCTCTGGTGAACTCATACATCACTTTCACAACTATGACTCATAGAGACAATGTAAAATTAATGAAAGCAAAGACAAATATATGATAATATATGTAACATATTTGTTTAATTTTATTCTCAGCTTTTCATATCTTATCAACTTTTGGCATTTAAAAAATACAATATACAGAATTACAGATTCTTTTTACTGTGCCCCATTTAACATTTTTAATAACTTGATTCTTGCATATCCTTTATGAATAAGAAATTGAGACATGTCAAAATAAAGAATTTATCCAGAAGAGAGGATTAATTTCTTGATGGTATTTCATGTAAATGACAGAAAAATATATCAAATGCAACACTTACCATACATTTAAGATTCCAGAATGTACTCTAATTATTTTAAGAGAAAAAAAATACACGAAGCATTGTTGATTATGGAATGAACTGAAAAGTCAAAAAGGATTCAGTAAGTTATCACAGAAGCAGTGATAGCAGGAAGTAGGTTCCACTCCTAGGACAAGAGGAGCAAAAAGAAAGGGGGGCAGAATTATTGAATTTGAGTTCCAGGGTTGGGTCAGTACAATGTTAGCAGTCTCCCCTGAGAGGGGGAAGTGCTCCAGAGGCACTGCAGTTGTCTCTGAATCAGAAGGAGGTCCTCACAGGATCTTGAAGAAAGGGTATCAAGTAACTGATATTTCTATCTATGGAGTGCGCTTGATATAATTATGTCTGGTAGAATTGATTATAGCCGTTACTCTTCACCCTGGCTGTTATTGTTGGGATGAAATGTTAGTGGATTTCACTGAGAGAAACTAGAAGTAAACAGAATTCAAACAGAAAAAAAAAAAAAAGATTCCTTTTTTTCATTCTCTTCTGAGTTCCCTCTAGTACCTATGATCAATAACCTAATCGAGGGCTGGAGAGATAGTTAAGTGGTTAAAGACACTTGCTTGCAAAGCCTGATGACCCACATTCACTTCCCTAGTACCCATCTAAAGCCAGATGCACAAAGTGGCAAATGTGTCTGGAATTTATTTGCAGAGGTAGAAGGACCTGACATATCCCTTCTCTCTCTCTCTCTCTTTCTCCCTCCCTTTCTTCCTAGTAACTCTTTCTCCCTCCCTCTCTCCCATTCCTTTTTTCCCTTTTGTAAATAAACAAATAATAAATAATTGAATAAAAATCCAATTAGTGAAATAGAACTGTGGTATGCAGAATCCCACCCCAGAAATGACATAGCGAAGGTGATTAAGCTGGGAAGGTTGAACTAAGCAATAGCTTAAAACACAGAACATAAGATGTATGAGACACACTGACACACAATGAGAATGTCTAACATCAACCACCTTGAATCCTTCTGAATTCTTTAATTTATCTGTAAATATAAACCATATGTATATACATATATATGTATATATATATATATATATGGTTTATATTTTATATAATATAATATATATTATATTATGATGTATTTTATTAAAATATTATATGGTTGTTATGCTTTTACATATACATGAAAGAATTCAAAAAGAGCACATATATAATGTGCTCACAGGAGCTGCAATGAAATGAACACAATGATT
Source organism: Dipus sagitta (assembly GCA_036346955.1). Taxonomy (NCBI): domain Eukaryota; kingdom Metazoa; phylum Chordata; class Mammalia; order Rodentia; family Dipodidae; genus Dipus; species Dipus sagitta. The sequence continues at coordinate 38,527,228 of CM070772.1, read as the reverse complement.
AATACAAATAGGAAGAAGAAGCAAAATTAGTTGAGAGATAAATATAAGGTAAAGAATTCCTGACTCTCTATCTATATCTATATCTATATCTACATCTACATCTATATCTATATCTATATATCTCTATCTATCTATCTATCTATCTATCTATCTATCTATCTATCTATCTATCTATCTATATATCTGTCCCCATCAGCATGGGGCTCTTTCTCAGGCTAGCAGTAAGGGCAGTTTCATGACATCATCTCCTCTTGCAATTTCTCCTGGACCCTTCTAGAGGTGGTAGAGGTGGAAAATTTGGTTGGCAGTTGGCTAACTTCTTGTCTTTGATGGATCTAGGCACTCCTCCAATTTCTCTACCATCTGTAAAATAAAACAGATTCTTCAACCAATGTGAAAGGAATTTGGATTATAGTGGGTATGCAAAGTTGTTTTGGAGATTTTGGGGGCACCTGCCCACTCTGTCCTTACCATGGGATTCTGACTTGGTTTCCATTACCTTATACAAGTTTTCTTCTGCTGAGTGGGCCTCTTGTCCAATCAGAGAACAGTTGGTTGCCTGTAGAGGCTACATGCCACTACTCCACAAGTGTTTACTTCTTTGCACTTCTTGTCTGGGTAGTTGATTTTGTAGTCTGCAGAGTCCCATGATTATTCAGGCTGTTAGTGACAGATGTCCTCTGGCAAGCTCCAATAGGGCTCTCCAGATCTATGAGGAATAGCTAGGAGGATTTTCTTTCTTTTCATTCATTCATTTTTTTCTTTCATCTTTTTTTTTTTTTATGGCAGGGTCTCACTACTCTAGCCCAGGCAGGAAAACCTGGATCTCCTTCTGTAGACCCAGGCTGGCCTTGAGTTCATTATGATTCCCCTACCTCAGTATCCAGAGTGAGTGCTGGAAATAAAGGTGTACATCACCACTATCTTCTTCCTTTCTTTTATGTTTTTAAAAACATTTGTGTATATAGTGTGCATGCATGTGTGGGTGCATGACTATATGGCAGGCAGTGTTTGATGTCTGGAGTGTTCCTCAGTTTCTCTCCACCTTGTTTATTGAGACAGGGCTTCTCAGTGAACCTGAAGTTCACTGGTTTGACTAGAATAGCCAGCCAGTGAACCCCTGAACTCTAGTGTCTCCGCCCACACAAGCTGGGGGATTCCTGGCATATGCTGAAGTGTCTGGATTTTATATGGGTGCTGGAGATTCAAAAGTAGGTCATCAAACACTTTACCCACTGAGTGCTATTCCCAGTTCAAATTGCTAGGAATCTTTATGACAAATTCCATTAATACCGTCACAAAAATTTAAGGTAGAGAACAGCTTGTCTGAGAGTGGCACTTGTGGATGTGCCTCTTGGCTGCTGGAAAAAAAATACAGGAAAAGTCACAAACTTTAAAAGAGAAAAGAGTAGAAATATCATCAGCTTGATATTTAAAAAAAGACAGACTGGAAAATGAAAAGTTCCCATATTACTATGGATTAGACAGAGTTTGAGGAGACTCTCAAGTTGCCAAAATTTTGCCAGCTCCTTTTGGGGTTGGTGGGGAGATGTGGTCAGCCACAGGACCAATGTCCAAAGAACTGAGGCAAGAAGCCACGGAAGGATCACTTTTAAATAGGTAGCACTCTGATCCTTAGTCTGTGAAGTACTAATTCTGAGGTTCTGTGGTCCAGTAAATGCTAGCTGTTCCCCTACCCCCTAAAATTGAAAAAGTTCTAGTTAGTCTAGGATGGGGGTTCATAGATGCCATGATCTGATACATTAATTATGCTATAACTCTAAAAATCATAACGTTAACAATTCTAAAATAGTTACCAAGTCCATGATTTATTCTCAATTGTAAAGCCAGTTTAAAGTCTTGCTTTCATGATCTTGGGACGCTGATGGGTTGATGCGATAGTCTTGTGATTCCACCTTTCGGTTAATTGCATTTATGCATATCAGACTCTCTGTTGTATGCTGGGTAGGGAGAAATCCACTGGGCTTCTGATTGAGAAGTGGACTAAAAGGTAGCACTTGAAGATGAATACCTGCAGAGTGTGCATGTGTACCTGATTTCACAAAGGGGTCCTTCGTCTAAAACATGGAGCCTGATTCTGTAATGGGACTTTAAAGGCTCTTGAAGGAAGGGGAGGGTGTTAGTTGCATCAGAGTGGAGTATGTGGGCAGGCGTGTGTTCCAAAACGTCACAGCAATCCTTCTTTTCCTACATGCTGTTTCAGCACGTTTCCTGTGCTCTAGTAAGAGTTAAATCTATGTATGCTTCTGTGCATGCAGAAATGTCATCCTTTCACTTCTGAGGTTAGTGCTCTCTTCTCTCTCTCTGTCTCTCTCTCTCTCTCTTTCTTTCTCTTTCCCTCCCCCCATCTCTCTCTTCATTCCCAGGGAACCAAGTTATCAGATTAGGAAGAAACCCTGGCCCCACATGCACAGCAGTCATGTCTGACAGGTTCAGGGAAATTTCTGACAGCTCAAGGTCCCCACCACACAAGTTAGTGAACAAGGTTTGCCATGATTCCAGCCCCTGCCCTTTGAACCCTTTCCACTGAGGCTGAAAGAAGCATTGGTGAGCTGGTCACACTGATCCTTTCCTCAGTTTCAGACACAGAATTTAAATACAAATTAACTTATCTTTTAGCAGCCAGGTTTGGAGATGGTTGGTTTCTCAGTCATATATTGGAATGATTTGCTTCACAGAGGAAGTGTTGTGTGTTAATATGTATTCAGTAGTTTCAAGAACAACTAAAGTAGAGGACTAAAAATAAAAGAACAGAAAAGATGATAATTCAAAGGACAATGTAAGATCAAAAGCACAGTGGGGATGATTAACCATAAAAGATATGGGACATTTCCTTCTCCGACAAAGGAAGGAAAAGGGGTTGACCATATAAAGATAGTCAATAATAGTGAAATATTCTTAAAAGACTCATTTGCTTTATAAATATGGGTTTATGGAACACTGAAAATGTTTGACTTTTTAGAAACTGTTTTAAATATATTTCATCCAATTTATTCAGGTGATAAATAATACTTACGTTTTCAATTTTACAATGTTCCTGGTCTATTGCATATTGTAATTCACAATTTTAATGTTTTTTTAAAGGCTAAATGAGATAAGCATAGTTTGCTTTTAAAGGCAAAAAAAAAAAAAATCTTTCTAAGCAGTCCACCCTAAATTAATCATCATGCCTCTTTTTCTCATATTTCTTTCCTTAATGGTGTAGAGATGAGCAGTCACATTACAATTATGTATGAATGCTAACCAGCATAAATAAGTGGGACAGGGTGCCCTACAAACAAATTTCATTAAAGTACCTAGATTAACACATTTTAAAGGTCTTTTTAATGAATCTTTGTCCTTGCTGATCCAACAAAAGCAAGAATGGGGAAAACTAAGTTGTAGAATTTTATATCTCCATTTCTAGCTTCAAACAATTAGGGGAGTTATAAATAAGGCGGACTATCCTCATCCCACTCAAAAATAATGAATGAGCCATCCTCATGAATCACAAGACTATCGCATCAACCCATCAGCGTCCCAAGATCATGAAAGCAAGACTTTAAACTGGCATTACAATTGAGAATAAATCATGGACTTGGTAACTATTTTAGAATTGTAAATGTTATGATTTTTAGAGTTATAGCATAATTCATATATCAGATCATGGCATCTATGAACCCCCATCCTAGACTAACTAGAGCTTTTTCAATTTTAGGGGGAAGAAAAGCCTTTTTGTGAGTTTAGATTTTTCGAGTTAGTCTGATGAGAAAAAGAATAAAACAAAAACATTTGGAAATGTTTGAAAATAGACTTTTCTAATGAAAATCAGACCAACAAAACAATGTACACAGGAAGACCACATTCTTAAAAATGATGACTTGCACTCTAATAAGAATTAGATGTGATTGCTGAAATAAGGAATTGCTTATAGTTTTAATTGGCAAACCATAACAAAGAATTTTTTTAAAAAAATTCAGGTTGAGATTCACCACCTTGACAGAGTTTGCTTCTTGGGAAGGATGGGGGTACATGGCTTATCAATTTGCAATTGCATTAAGGTATGTTAAAGTATTTTCTCCCATGATTTAATTTCTACTTCATAGTATCTGAAAACTCCTTGTGATAAATTATATGCCATGATTTCTGTAAAAACTGATACCAGTAACAGTTCTGTGTTCAAAGCATTATTATAGGATTAAGAGAGACAAAATTTCATATTCTAACTTGAACTTGTCTAACCTTTTGACTTCTTCATGCCTAAGCCATCACAGAAGAATGCAGATGACAGTATTTTCAGAACCATTGTTTTACTTCTTGAGAATTCATGTGTATTTTCAGTAGTCATCCTAGGTAGCTAGTTTTCATCCATTTAAATGAGGCAAGTGAAATGTCAAGCTCATAGCAACAAAGGTTGGCAATTTTTCTTTTGATTTGTAACTTCACATATTTTGACAGTACAAGTTTCCAAACATTAGAATCAGAACTTTGGGTACACATTACTCTATGTTGCATAATTCATTTTAATCAATACATTAAATTTGGTTTCTTATGCTTTTCATATTTGATTTCTCATTTACAAAACTCCATGCTACATGATTCTTTTACAAGAAAAAAAGTCAAATACAACCCTTGCATCTCACATGATGCTGAGATTCTGAGAGGCTTCCGGGAGGTTGACTTCTTCTCTGATAGAGGCAAAATTATTTCCTGTAGAACAAAAAGGTTTTAAAATACAATGAAATTAATAAAAAAAATTCAGCAGAGTGTCTCAGAATAGCCAGAGATAGTGAGTTTTCCATATATAAAGTAAACTGAAACTGGACAACTTATTGATATGTTCGTAAAAATGTGTTTTGTTTTCTTTTTAAAATGGTGTAGCAATGACAATTCAAACACAAAATAGAAAGCCAGACCTAAATTTAGCATTTAATATAATTTATAAAAGCCCTATTTAAAGGTGCATTCTATAACTTTGCCTATTTCAACTTTTCCTTTCAATTTCTAGCACTTTTGAACCATTTCTGCCTGCAGTCCAATTTGTTATTACTGCCTTTGTGTTACCAATCCTTTGTCTCTGGAAAAAAAAAAAAATAAGAACCATACTGTTGCTACAAAAACAAGTGTGTCTGTAAAGCCCACATATGGCATACACAGCAAACTCAGTGATAAAACTCTTGGAATTATGCATTATTTTTAATGTACTTTCTTATTATCAACTGGTAATATTCATATAATAAAATTAAAATATGCTACACAATATCTTCTCAATTACAAAGAAATATATTTCTCAGGGTTGGCAGATTCAAGACTAATAATTAATTTTTATATACATTCTATTGCTAATTGAATAATTCAGAAGGAAGTCATTTGTGCCCAAATTTCAGATCTGACCAAACATAATGTGGCAAAAAAAGGAACAGATGGAACGATGAGAGGAGCAATGCCATAGGAGAAAAAGAAAACAAATAACTAAGTCAACCAAATAAATTTTTTTTTCTAAAAATCTTGGCTAGTAATATTTCTCTCTTATTTCATTGTGACTTTTCCTTACTAATTTGTCAGATAAAAATAGGAAAACAGCCGGGCGTGGTGGCACATGCCTTTAATCCCAGCACTTGGTAGGCAGAGGTTAGAGAATCTCCATGAGTTCGAGGCCACGCTGAGACTACCTAGTGAATTCCAGGTCAGCCTGAGCTGGCGTGAGACCCTACCTTGAAAAACAAAAAACAAAACAACAACAACAACAACAAACTGTCTAAGACTGAAAATAGTTTTATTAGAGACCCCTTTAATGAAAGGAAGCCAACAGAGAGAGAGAGAGAGAGAGACAGAGAGAGAGAGAGAGAGAGAATTGGCACACCATGGCCTCCCCTCCAGCAACCATAATGGAACTCCAGACATTTGTGCCCCCTTGTGCTCATGTGAGAGCTTGTACATTTCTGTCACTTTGTGTATCCGGCTTATGTGGGTCCTGGAGAGTAAAACATGAGTCCTTAGACTTCACAGGCAAGTGCCTTAACCACTAAGCAATCTCTATAGCCCTATTTAAACAAAATAATTTACTTTATTTTTATTTACTTGAGAGAGAGAGAGAGAAAGAGGCAGAGTGAGGGAGAGAGAGAATGGGTATGCCAGGGCCTCCAGCCACTGCAAATGAAGTCGAGACACTTGTGCCACCTTGCACATCTGGCTTGCCTGGGTCCTGGGGAATCAAATTCAGGTCCTTTGGCTTTTCAGGCAAATAGCTTAACCACTAAGCCATCTCTCCGCCCTCCTATTTTAATGCAAGAGAGAAAGAGAGAGTATTAATGACCCTAAAATCTCCCAGGAGTTTATGACAAAAATTTCAATTGCTCTTTACCCCTGAAATATTACCTACATTTCTTCTTGTCATTCACTGCTGCTTAGAAAGAAAAAGATAAGACTTGGATTTAGTTCAGTTTTGCAGTTTTATATTGAATAACTGTGATGTATCAGAGCTGAACTAAGTGAGGGATTATGATAGCGATAAGCACATAATTGTTGCCTTCTTTCCATCAACACGTGTTTTCCTTATATTCCTTGTTCCACTAACAGCCTACAATTGCCAAGATAATTGAAATACATACAAACTCACAACCAACCCTCTGCAGCTCATACTCTGTGTGAGAGAGTATATCATAATTCTAGGGGGGATAAATGGACATAATTTACACAATGTAGAAGAATCAGCTGGGTGTGGAAGCTCATGCCTTTAATCTCAGCACTTGGGAAGCTGTGGTAGGAGGATTACCATGAGTTTGAGGCTACCCTGAGCTACAGAGTTGGTTCTAGGTCAGCCTGGGCTAGGAAGGAAAAGAAAAGAATTACATAATGGGAAATGAAAATAAATAATGAACATGATGGAAGAAATGGAAGGCTATATGCATAAATTAGAAATAGAGTACTTGGCTCTAATCTCATGCAATAAAGAACCATGTCAATAAAAAGTCTGGTTTCATATGCAGTATATATAAAGTATACATAAAATTATAATTTCACTGTAATGTAGTCCACTAAGTGTACAAAGGCATTAAGGATGCACATACTCAATTTAAAATGTTCACACCTTTTTGCATGTATGCAAGGTGTGCATGTATGTATTCATGTTCATGTGTGTTTTGTGCATGTGCTGTGAGCATGCATGTGTGTATATGCATTTGTGGAGGCCAGAGGTCAACATAGGGTGTTTTCCTCAATTTTCTTACACCTTATTTTACTTATTTATTTATCTTTAAATTTATTTTTATTAGTTCTGGACATACTATGTGAACAACACATGTTGGTACCATCCTTTCCCTCATCCCTTCCCCTTTTCCAAAGGGGCCCTCCTCATTGGGGATGCAGGTCATCCCTGTGGGGATTGTGGGTCATGCATTGTGGGGGAAGTAGTCAGTTACTGGGGAGAGACAATGTCTCTGTGCATAATGTCCCAACTTGTGGCTCTAACATTCTTTCTGCTCCCTCATCCCCAAAATTCCCTGAGCCATGTTGGTTGCATTTTAAGTATGTTTCAGTGATGGGCTCTTAAGGGCCTCTGGACCTCTGGTTTGGTAGGTGTTGTGTGTCCCCAGTGACTGTCTCCTTCACTGTTATGCTGATATCAGGTTCATTGAGAAAGCAGCACTCTTGCTCATGTCCCCAATTCTTCTGTGGTTTCAGCTGGGCCCGGGGTGAAGTGTGATGGGATGTTTATTATTATTATTTTTTAAATATAGGGTCTCTTACTGAACCTGGAGCTCCAGCAGCAATCCCCAAAAGTTCTATCTCTCTTTCTCTCTAGAGTGAATCATCTCCCCCATCCTAAATGTCCATACCTTAACATAAAAAGTTAATGAACATTGTCTTCAGTGAGCTACCATTTTTTGGCTGGTGGGAGGTCTTCCCTGAAGGTTGTTGGTTACTGATATGTCAGTGCCTGATAAAGGTGGAGTGGATGTGGCATTTTGTTCCAATACGACAATGAAAATGTAGCTGAATTGATATATTCTTCTTTTGCAAAAGACACTTCTGCAGAATGTCATGGCCATTGATCCCCTTTTACCCACAAAGAACTTCTTTCAAAATTTGAGTCAAACATGTCACTGATTAAAAAAAGATAGTTTATGCAATATTACAATACCTTTGTCATGATCTCAACCATGTCCACACACATCCACCAAGAGATTTTACCTCAAGAAAGTACTTGTGGAAAAAAGATCACTCAATTAAATAACTTATTACTTAAAGTCTTATGATGAGAATGCAGCAGGCTTCACTTCTAATTCTCATTCTCTTGCTACTTTCACACTGGTAGTTCCTTCCTCTACTGAAACTGTGACCTTCAAAATCATCCATGGTAGTTGGAATCAACTTCTTCCAAACCCCTGCTTGTGCTAATTTTTTGACTTTCTTCCATGAATCAATTTTTTTTTCCAACGCATTTTGAGGTCATGTTTTGATGTTTTGCTGTGTGGTTCAGTCTGGTCTTGAACTATTGATCCTCCTGCTTCAGGCTTCACAGTGTTATATTACAGGCTTCTGTCACCATGCCTGGTATGGATGCTCTTAATAACATCTAGAAGGGTGAATCCTTTCCAGAAGATTTTCAACTTACTTTGTCTAGATCCAGTGAAATCGCTGTTTGGGTCAGATATAGCTTCACAAAATGTGTTTTCATTAAAAAAAACAAAAGACTTGAAAGTGGATTTTATTCCCAGATTCATGAACTACAGAATGAACATTGTGATCACATGTGTGAAAACCATTGTACTTCCTGCACATCTTCATTAGAGTGCTCAGTGGCTAGGTACATTATAAATGACCAGTAATATTTTGAAAGCAATCTTCATTATTTTTTTCTGAGCAATAGGTCTCAAAACTAGGCTTATAATGTTCAGTAAACCATATGTTGAGTAAATAATATGTTGTCCATTAGGCTTTGTTGCTCCATTCATAGGCAAAGGCAGGATAAATTTAGTGCAGTTCTGAAGGTCTCTACGGCTTTTAGAATCGTATTGATATTGGTTAAAATCAAAGTCACCAACTGCATTCATTCATATTTTTTTATTGTGTCCAATCATCCTATGAAATATTGAGTCCAGGCACTGTCTTCTCCTCTCTAGCTAGTCAAGTACCAGTTGGCACATTCACTAAAAACATCTTAGTGTAGCTACCTTCACCAAGTATGCATGTTTGTGTGTGAGGACATATATCAGGGGCAAATGCCTAAATCACTAAGCTATTTCTTCAGCTCATCAGCCTCTTTTTGAGACAGGGCCTTTTATTGGCCTAAAATTCACCAATTCGGCTAGTCTGAAAAGGCAGCAAATCCCAGGGTTCCACCTGTTTCTGCTTCCTCTCAGTGTCTAGCATTTTACATGGGTTCTGGAGATTGAATGCAGCTTCTCATGCTTGTGAGGCAAGAACTTTATCACATGAGGCATCTCCCTAGCCTGTCTTTTCCTTTCATTTGAGAACTTAGGAGCAATTGTAGTGCTACTCTTTATCCTACATTCAATTTTATTGTGTCTCAGGATATAATAAGACTTGACAAAAAGGAGGGAAAGGCCAGTCAGTGGAGCAGATAACACACACACACACACACACACACACACACACACACACACACACGGCTTAAGTTCTTTTACTTCTATGGGCACTTTCCAGGTGCTTCCAAAACATTTACAATGGTAGCAACAAAGGTTGCTGATCATCGTTTACACTAATTGTAACTAAATGTCACGTGGGTATGGGTGTGCTGAAGCAGTATCCAACCTACTTTACTTTGTAAACTTTACTATTTAAAGCCACAGTATCTATAAAACAAGAGAAAGCAAGGTTTTCCAGCATGGAAAATTTAAATAGCTTGGTGAATTCAAGGGGGCTCCATCAAAACGTGACAATTAGGCTACTGTTAAAGAGAGGAGGAAAAGACAGACTTTCTGGAGAAAACTGGTGCTGCAGATTGAAGAAAAATCCAGAACTAAGACCTTGGGAGGGAAGCTGGGGGCCAGAGAGCAGCCGACAAAAGGAAGCTTAGTGTGAGAGGGAGTAGGGGGGCCATTCAAGGGAGTCCTGCTATGAATTTGTCTTCTACAATGAATGGGCTGGCAAGACCCTGAAGTGTCCAGAGACAGTAGGGTGACACTTCTCACATTCGAAGAGCATCACCTTTAACCATTGTCTTCAGAAGACAGTGACAAAAGCAGAAAGGCATGTTGGAAGTATATTGCCAAGAGACATGATAGTGGTTAATTTAAAGTGGTGCTAAGTGTTATGAATGAGCCACCCGATTTCTTTCTGGTCCATTGGATTTTAGGTCTGTGTTTAGCGGGTTAACGTCAGTATACTTTATTCTGCCGACGTGAAGGTATGTGTAGAACAGGGTTCTGCAATGTCCCTTTACATGCGTAGAAAATGTTTGCTTACCACAGTACTTAATTTCTTTGAATGTTTTTGGCATATTACTATCACTCTCTGTCCATTTGACATGAAGCTCCCCTTTCTCTGTGGAGCCCTTTACCCTACGTTCCCGCCTCAGCAACTGGCCACTGATGCGGGCCCTGCTCTCTTGAGCTGGCTGCTTTGCTTCTGGAAAGCTGTTCTCTTGTTTTTAGTTTGGGTCTCAGCATAGCACAAGTGATTTAAAAAGAAGTTAGGACACATGCAGGAATCCTATACCCCATGATAACCGAGATGTTACTATAATTGTTTTTGAGACAGAACTAAAATTAGAAATTGTTTTCTTATCCTTAGTAACAAGCTTAATCAACTACATGGTAGTTTTCACCCAAACTGAGCCTCAGAAATTCATGTTACATGCTCAGAGAACAAAAATATGCTAAGCCATGAACTTATGTAGGAGAGGGATGAGTACATTTATTTATTGTCTTTTACATTAAAAGCCTGAATCAGGGACTGAAAATGGGAAAACTTAATAGTAGTAAATCTTTCAACAGTTCTCCTTTTATCTAAAGGAGACATTTTTTCCCTCTCATCAGACACTAGTAACATAAAGATGGTTTAGTTTCTGTTTGTTTTATGGTTTTAAAATTCTGAAAAAGAAGTTATGAGGGTAAGTTAACTTATTAAAATGCTCTAAGTCCTTTGAAGAAAAGATATTTTTATTAGATATATGTTCAAGGCATTCTTTCTGTCTTTGCAGTTTTCTGTCTCATAAAAGATCCACTATTTCAAATGGACTTCAACTATCCAATGTGTTTTCACTTACATTTTCTTCATCCCCTTGAACATTTTCAGGACTGTCTGAGGTAATAACCCTTTTGTTCAAACTTTATCTCCTCAAAAATAACACAAGCACCCAATTCTAACTAATCAAAAGTATAATACACTGTAATATATGAATTGATCTCATTATTGATTCCTAGTGTTTCGTAACTGACCCATTTCTTCTGCCCTTCACCATTTCTCAGTGCGCACTGTAAGTGATTGCATTCTTCAAAGTGTGTGTGTGTGTGTGTGTGTGCGTGTGTGTGTGTCTTAGGCAGTCCAAACTGCAGGCTATTAGTTGATCTATTCTTTTGACAAGGGTCAAAATAAATAAATCTTTATTCTAGACATTGGAAAGCTAGATCCCATGTCTTCAACATGCGATTTCTTAAATAGTACCCCAGTGGCCTCCAAGAGTCTATGCACTTCTTTAAGGCAAATTTATTCTCAGAATATGACCTAGGTCTTAGGGAGGAAAGGACACATTATTTGATGTTTAGATTGCCCAAGTGTCCCCTAGAGAATAAAAGCATTGAGAAACATATGCTATGGATAGATATCATCTTGGAGAAGGCAAATTGCCCCACTTTGAAATTTAAAGTAAGCAAAAATCCAGTGATTCATGTTACTTAACTCAGATCCTTTCTTCCATATCATAACATGATAACACTTGAGGCAGCAGTCTGATAGTTTATAAATAAGATTTTAGCTCTTCCACAACCAATTGATAATTCTACAAAGAAAAAAAATAAACCTTACTAGTAACCACTCATATAGATCATTTAAAGAAAACAAAATATATTTTTCAGGTTGCTTTAGTCCCGTTCGGAGGGTTGCAATAACAGCGTATAGTAACAAAGACTTTGAACTGCTAGCTGATGCTGAAGTTAAATGCTCATGACAGAAGTACCAGCTCTGATGGATGGCTCTGGACCTGCTGTGCTGACAAAAGGCTGGGATATTTGCAGTGGTTGGTTATCAGGGAAAAATGGGCCTTACCTGACTTGGCATTTGAACACTCTGCAGAACCTGAAGTGATGGTCAGCACTGAACCCTGAAGACATGACGCCAGCAGGGTTAATAGATGGGAGAATCTGTCTATCCACTGTGGTGACATATTATTTACTGAGTCCCTGAGATGCACCTTCTGTTAAACACATGCAGAAAGTAAAAATTTCTGATTACCTGTTTTTATTTCACTGCTGAAATTACCAACAAGCACATAGATTATCCCTAGTGATTTCAAGTATTTTCTGTGTCACAAAACCTTTCAAAATATCTTCCTTTTCATCATTTATTTTTCTGTTAATCTAACATAAACTTACATTTTGAAGTTTATTCGCCTCATAGGCATTATGGTTTTTCTCATTTTATAAGTCCAAGAATTTTCATCCTAATTGAATTAGGCATATTTCACATATTTATTTATATTCAGTATACTTAAAAATATGAACTTTACTAAAGAGCTTGTGCAGAAAACACTCAACATCCTAAGGTTGTGAATCAAACGAAGCCTCTAAGCAAGATGACGAAACAATGTCTTCAGCCTAACTTTCGAACTGCAGGGTTCCAAGTTGCTCAAGTAAAAAAGGAAATGTTACAGGATACAGACTTTTTTTTTTTTTTCCTAGAAGCGAGCACATCATTTCATCAGAATCTAGTTTTGCCTTGCCCCAGAGCTCTGAGAGGAAAATTTCCAAATGTTTTTTTTTTTTTTTGTATTTTTAAAATAGGACAATTGCATTAAATATTGCCCAAGGTTCACAAAAGTTTCTAAGAAACAAAATAGTTTCCATCACATGCCCTTAGCAGGAGACGTAACCACTGTGATAAGCCCAATTTCTATGACGACAGAGGAATCATTTCACCATGATGTATTTCGTTAACCAATTTTTTTTATGTCTCAAATCTTATTCTTATAAAATAAACCAAAGGACTATTAAAAAAGTCATAATTTAATTGCAAATTTAAACAACTTTTTATTTACAAGTCATCATAGTAGTTTCAATAATTTTTTCACAACAATTATTGAATAAATAATAAATAAAAAATGACATAATGAAATTAATAATAATATGACACAAATAAATAATATGACAACAAGTAACATAATAAAAAAAGCAGATGGAGTTCCTTTTGAAATATGAAGGAAAATTTGTGTGCTTTCAAAGGTCTGCTTCTGGTTATCCATAGTAGACCAACTGCAGAGCTGGGAAAATTGTAAAATGAACCAGTCACTCCAAGTCCATGCCAGTGAATTGCAGTAGGCTGGAATGGTATTCACTCAGGAATACAATTTCCAAAACAGGTGCAGAGATGACTTGAGTCATCTGTAACAGGGATGTTCCTGGGTCCTTTTCACTTTATAATACACAATCAAGAAAGTAAATAAGTATGAGGTCAGGCAAAGCAGTTGAAATATCTTTGAATAATTGTGAATTCTAGTACTTGCATTGCATAATATAAAATTGATGTTTCTGTGTATCAAAAGAAATTGGAACAGTGCAATTGTATATACTTCTATCTCTGATAGATTTTATTTCCCTACCACATGTGTTGTGAAAACTAATGAAGTTAGAAATACTCTCATAGCATAATGCCCCAAATAGTATGTATAGTTATAGGAAAAGTATGCTATGATTTTTTATGGAGAAATAGCAACTTTTAGAAGCAATGTTACAACAAAGAATTTTTCCTTTGTTCACATAATAATATATTTTACCCCTATGGGAGTGATGAATTTTCTATAAGAGAAAAGTAGATGGTAAAATTGATTGCAAAAACAAACAACAAAACATCCAGACTGACTGATTCCACTTACAAAACAAACAAAAATAAAACTGTGAGTTAGACATAAAATAGTAAACCAGATATATTTGCCTGAAATTATATGTTTTACCCATACAAATAACCTCTAATTATTGGATCTTATTGTATAAACGAAGCTACTATTTCACAACCATAAAACAACATTTTCTAAGACTGTGACTTGAGTTATAAAAGTGTGTTAGAAGGAATTGTTCCATACACAAGTGTAAAAAATTGAAGATCAAAACAAATTAATGAGGTTATGCTATTAAACAACTATGTTGTGCCTTTCATATGGTAACATACATTGTAACTATCCTGGAAAAAGTCATTTAGTCTAGACTTAGCTGCATGCATTTGATTAAAGATCACTTTTTGTTTGTCATTTTGGGAACTGAACTCAGGGCCTCACGCATGCTAGGCAAGTACTCTAACATTGAGATATGGCTCTAAACCTAATTGAATATATTATGTTCTTCCAGAATTGGTATCTTAGGGAATCAATCAAAGAAATACAAATTCTCCATGTGAAATTATATTGTTTATCACAATTTACCTTTACTCCCAAGACATCACATCACACGCAGAGTAAAAATTCATTTTCAAGATTTTATATACTGATCAAGATTTCTATCTGGGCCTGGAGACATGGCTCAGCAGTTAAAGTGCTTGCCTGCAAAGCCTAACAATCCCAAGCTTCAATTTCTCAGTACCCATATAAAGCCAGATGCACAAAGTGGCTCATGCACCTGGGGTTTGTTTGTATTGACTGGAGGCCCTGGCACATCCATTCTTCTCTCTCTCTCATCTTGATCTTCTTGCAAATGAATAAATAAAATATTTTCTAAAAAGATTTTCATCTGAACAAACCTCAATATTCAGGCCCAAAACAAAATTTAGGTCAAATTAAAATCAAAGATATATACAGAATATCATTTAGTTGTAATGTAAAAAATGTAACCCTCAATCATTTTAAGCTATTCCTAATATGTAACATTCTAATAAATGTCCCTACATCGAAATAAATTCCTAAGGTACAACTTTCCATATCCACATGGACTATTAATAGAGTACTCAGAACAGAACATTGTGAAATTTCACTAATAAGCTGTAATTGGGTTCTATAACATGACTTTATAGATCAAATTTAGTACTAGAAATGACTGGGAGACATAACTAAGTAAGTCCCTATAATTTTAGTATTCAAAATAGTCTCTTCCAAATTAATTAGACTTTGTAATAAAGATGTGGATTTAACTTCAGAAATTGTTACTTTTCATGTGATAGACAAGACAAGTTAGTAATTCTTTTTTTTCATGCCATATAAGCTAGTCCTTCAGTCCAAGCCAAGTACTTCATCTGGGATCACTATTGCTGGGAACAGTCTTTGTGCTTGACTTACTGAGAGCTGGTAAAATAACAAAATTATAGAGATAAATAGAATGGATGGATTGATAGATGATAATGATGATAGATAGATAGATAGATAGATAGATGATAGATGATAGATAGACAGATAAACAGATAGATAAATGATAGACAGATAGATGATAGGTGATACATAGGTAATATATAGATGACAGATTAACAGATACATAATGTAATGCTGGATCTAGTGAGGACCCCCTTATACTTTCAGCAAACTGTCTTCCTGCCCTTCAGTCCAACTGACCCAGAAAGATTCCTCTTTAAGTTTAACCTCACTGTGCCAGCCACAAGATAGCATCACATTGCCTTGCAAATAGGCTATTTAACACTCCAAACTGGGCCCAGAATAGGGGGTTGGATTTGTAAAGACATAAAAGACAACAGGCAAATTTTCATCACTTGGTAATTACCTTCAAGTTGTTTATTATATGGAATATACACTGAAAATTTGTGAGTAAAACATGAAAAATAAAAACAAATGAATTTACTTTATGGTTCCTCCTTAAAAATAATGACCCATAAAATGCAGGTAGAAGTAGCTTTAGTAGTAGCTATAAGAAGAAACACTTTGAAATAATGAGGTCCTTTATTCCCTTGGACAAATATATTATTCAGATATGAACTATATCTCAGTGCAAGGATTTCTATTAGAAAGAACTATTTATAAGGCAAATGGTTGAAGCATTGACTCCTTGTTTCTTAAACATTCATGTAGTACTGAGAACATTGATTGATATAGATAGATGATAGATAGATAGATGGATAGATAGATAGATAGATAGATAGTGTAAATCATTTTTTAACAACTCTAAAGAATAAAAAAAAAAAGATGTCCTCATCTCCCTTTTTCACTGAAAAGTAACTAAAAGAGTATAAACATTTTGAACTTTGTGGTCCAGAGCATAAGTGATAATATTCAGAAATTTTGGGTTCAACCTTAATGGTATTTCTGGTATAAGTATCCAGCACACAATGATGTTGATACCTCTTTGTACTACCTTATAACTAAATTGTTTCAGTTCTACTAACATGTGGGTGAAATTTATTTATTATTTTATATGAAAATAAGCCCTGCTTTATATACATGTATTTCATGTAATCAAATGAACAGGAAAATATTTGCATGTAAGAGTTGAAGTTATGAATGGTCTTGAAATATGGATGAAAATTTATTGAGAGTAATATTAGCAAATTAGTAATATGAGTAGCAAATATTATTTAAATCTAAAGCATTCATGTACTAAAATGCTTTGAGTTTTTTCCAGAACACCTAAAATCCTGTATGAATTGTCTGATACAAAACAATAGCAATAAACATGCATAGGACAGTCTTTATGCTACAGTTATAACAGGAATGTATAATTACAGTAACTATTACAGGATTCCTCTCCAGCTGTCAGATATCTTCAGTACACCACTTGCTTCCATTCTGACGCTCCTGTCTCTGCATGGGGTGTCCCCTCTTTCCATTCACCAAATAACTACATCTCTTTCAAGGCCCCTTTCAAAAGCTCTTTTCCAGGGAGCTTTCCCTCTTTATAAGTCAGAATTAATTACTTCTTCCTATGGGCCTTCAAAGCACTTTGAACCTCTAAATGGCAATTACTTTATTCTGTCCTGCAATATTTACATGTTTAACATGTTGGCCTCATAAGACTTTAGGTTTCTTCAAGACAATATCTTAATCAGCTCCCCCCACCCTGACCCACCAGCCTGGATTTCTTCCAAACATATGTATATACTTATAATTTGGGAAATTGTTACCAGCTACACAATAGGTGTCCATTTACTTTGGGTTAAAATAAAAACACATTGAAATTATTGCCTTAGTATCCCTTCTGATCAAATTTTGATCATAATAATGCCTTTCAAAGTGGATTATTTTGTAGCTTAGACAAAAAGTCAGCAACGTTAAAACTTTCTATGTGTGCTATTTTCTGACATTCCTTGGACTTCTAGATGCACTCTTCAATATATCATACTTGTAGAATGTCTAAAAATGTCACTTGGATAACTACCTTTCCTCTGTGCTTTACTAAGATTAACCTTTTGAGTCACATAAATCAAAAATTCAAAGTAAAGAGAAAAAGCTGAAATGACTGTCACCTTTGTCTCTGTGTAAAACTTTTAACTTGAATACAGTATTGTTGGTGCTGTTTGAAACTTTTGGTTCTATTTCTAAGTTGTTTGTCTCCATGACAATAAAAACAAATGTATTCAACCTCAAACATCCTTACATTTGGTAAAATGCATTTTCAGTCAGTAAGATATGGATATTGCATTTAATGCCTATAACAATGATAAGCTGTGGACAACGTTGAAACCACTCCTAATTTTCTTTTAACAATTCGAACCAGGGTTTTAATCACTAGCCCATGTTATAGATCAAATGATGTCAGGATCTCGCAGAATATATCGATTGTATTTGTGGGGAGAAGTGAATGTCTTCAGCATTGTTCTTAAGCTTAACGTATTATATTTTCACTGATATATGTGTATATGTATGTATACATATATATATATATATATATGTACATATATATATGTATGTATAGTTGTTACTAGTCTTTTCTGTGGAATCCAGTGATTTTTTTCTACTTAATTCATCATTACATTGAATATTCATTCCTAGAGGTTTTACTTAGATTGTAATCATCTAATTTTCAATAGCAATGGGACAAAAGTGAAGACCTATTCTCACATAAGAAACTGAGGTTTAGATATTTAATGTCAAAAATTTGTTCTTATTCTTTCATATTCCAGAATCTTAGCATTTTCTTAAACATAATAACAGAAATGTTAGCACATAAGTGAGTGAAATTAAGAAGCATTTTAGAAAATGTGCCTTCAATTTGACCATATATATATATATATTTGGCATATGCTGATACTAGTTTTAAATATTATTCTTATTTATGAAGAACTATAAGAAACAAACATAATTTTCTGAAGTGCTTAGATTATCATGTCTTTTTCTCCCCCATATTATTTACCTAGAAGTTTTCTTTGTATATATGTGGCCATGTAGTAAAATGACTTCAAATGAAGAAAAAGCAAAATTGTAAACAACCTCTGCATGGTTATATTATTTTATTTTGAATGCTACTAAAATCAGTGCTCGGGCTGGAGAGATGGCTTAGCGGTTGAACGCTTGCCTGTGAAGCCTAAGGACCCCGGTTCAAGTCTCGGTTCCCCAGGACCCAGGTTAGCCAGATGCACAAGGGGGCGCACGCGTCTGGAGTTCGTTTGCAGTGGCTGGAGGCCCTGGCGCTCCCATTCTCTCTCTTTCTCTCTCTGTTACTGTCAAATAAATAAAAGTAAACAAAAAATTTTTAAAAATATTTTAAAAAATCCGTGCTCATGTTTGAGAGCATATTTTAATGTGATTGTGAAGCGGCACAGGAAGTGACCAGGGACAGAATCTGTAATATATAAGACTCTATCACCATGCCAGGAGTTTCAGTATGAACAAAGGGCACAAAGCAGTGCTGCTCCAGCTCAAGTTCACAGCTGGCTTTTCATTTCAAATATGGAGTGTTGGAATTTTTAACAATCAAGAAACAATAAAACTAAGGAATGATCAACTGAGGGGGAAAATAGAAGAAATATATCACCATTGACTTTAAACATTCAGCTTCATCATTCATATTTAGGAGGAAATATAAATTTATGGAAAACAGAAAGGTTCAGCATGAATTTAAAGTAATATGCAGATATATGGCCACATAAAGGCTAAATGTGACATCTTTTTCATAGCCAAATTTTATGGGTATCTAAATAATTAAAATTGTCTGAATGAGGAGAGAATTGAGGTCTTGGTTTACAGTGGTAACAATACTCATAGTTTAGTTTGCAAAGTGATTTTGAATATATGATGTAATCTTCAAAACTGCTATCATTGGTACATAATGAAATCAAAGGTAATCATTGTTTATAAAAAAAAAAAAAAACTAAGGGCAGTGGTTGTAAGAGTGTGTGGTTGTGATAGACTAAAATCCTTCTATGGAAGGAAGATATGCTTTTGGGCTATTTCATTTTGATCAAAGGGGAAGAGAGAAACATAGAGTGCTCTATTTTTATTGCTGTGTTCATCTGATCTCTAGTTTCAGAAATCCTTGGATGCTCCTTCCCATATCATTTGGAATGGCCTGTCTGCCTAATCTGTAAAAGCCACTGAAATATAAATTGCATTTATTTTTTTTAAATTTATATACAACCAGAAAGAGAGAGAGAGAGAGAGAGAGAGAGAGAGAGAACAGCTGTGCCAGGCTTCCAGCCACTGCAGATGAACTCCAGATGCATGCACCACTGTGCATCTGGCTTTATATGTGTATTGGGTAATCGGACCAAACTGGGGCATCCGGCTTTGCAGTCAAGTGTCTTAATCTCTGAGCCATCTTCCCAGACCCCTAAATTGCATTTTAAAATATCCCAAATAATTACAAGGTGTTAGAATGGTGTACTCTTTTGACATAATTGTTTTTAAGAGTATAAAATGTCTTATATACCCATGCAGCAAATTAAAATTAGATGAAAGCTAATTGAACCCATTTCAACTTACTTTAACGTACATAGAAACACAGGAGCTCAAACACAGAGCTTTAAGTTGTTCAGTATTACACTATTGATTAAAATATGAACATGAAACTTTAATGCATAAATATACATCTGACAGCTCTGTAGTAAAAGCAAATATATTATCATTACTATGAAGAAAATGTTTAAGTAACTACAAAGTAGTGTGTAATGTCTGAACGTAGATACCAGAAATAAGACATGAAGAGTAGTCCTATAGGAATATTTTCTCACAAGAACTTAGAAATATTGGAATTCTGTTAGTTGTAATAAAACCCAGTCATTCTTCCTATTTGTGGCCAACATAAAGACCAAAACTCTGAAACACAATAAAGCAACGAAAGTAAGTAAAGCATTATTATAAAAACAAATTGTGTTCTCATTGAGATATCAGGGAAATAGCCTAGAATTTACCATGGTTATAAAATGTCCAAAAGTTGGGCCCACCCTATTGAAATCCTTTCTATACTGAGGATATAAATAAAATCTGAGAAATAGAAAACAATACAACAAATTAAGCTTTTCTACCCTCTGATCAATTGATGCATCTTGGCAAATTTAATTGAAATGTAACATGCTTTTATAGTCATGCCAATGTGTTATTCAGCCATACAAATTTAAAATTTTTAACTCTTAATCTATACACTGATATTTATAGGTGCTCATATCTTTGCTTTAAGTAAAATTTAATTAATTTTTATAAAGCCAAGAAAGTTAGATAGCTGTGTGTATTTGAGAGATTAATTGCATTTAAAAGTGCAAATATTTTGATTATCCATATGTGTCCAAGCATATAGTGCCGAATACATGTTTAAAAAACAATACATTTGTTCTGGATTGAAATGTACAAATACTCTGTCATTTGAAGAATTTGAGATTTCTTACTATATGTTTTGCCCACTTGAAAATTTTAAGTCATTATTTTCATGAACATGGAAAAAATTAATTTGACTTGTACAGGTTTCCTTGTGGGAAGTTGTTTTCCCAAGAAACAAAAACATCATGATATTTAATAGAATTATAGTTATATGATAAAAATTTGCCCAAAGCCATCACATATGGTCCTGAAGTCCCAGTGACCATCTCCCATTTTCTCCTATATCTGTGAGAAATAACTAACATTTAATCACTGAGTTTATTTTTATTACTGAACCCAAGCCAAAGGCTCAGCCTGGGGTTCAAGTTCTCAAAGATGGGCAGATTTAATATATTTGTCACCACCTGGATATTGCTTGACTTCAGATGGAAGTGATGGCTGGTAAGTCTGTGGATTGAGGACAAACCCCAAGTTGTTAACGTTGATATGCTTTTCAAGTACCCCAAGTGTTTATTTTCCTTCAGACTTGCAATATAGCTTGCTAGGCTCATATTAATTAATTTTAACAATTGCCTCTTTTTCTCCAATTCATTCAGTTATTATTTTAGTAAATGACATAGCTGCCATTTCTTTCATGACTTTTAAGGAAATAAATAGAATGTGACTAAATCCCTGCAAAGCTCATTTATTCCAGTTGAAGAATATTGTAAGACAAATATCTAGAATATGATTGAGTAAGAGACTTACTTCCTTCAAGAAAAAATATTTAAAAGTAATATCCTCTCATGGATGAATATTTTTGAAGATCAAATATGACAGCACCAATTTAGCACCTATGAGGTGACATGTCCAGAGTTTGCATTTAAAAATGAATTTGCAATTGTCTTTTGTCTCTATTTCCTAATTCATTTTTAGAGCTTTAAAGATCTGCTGTAACAGGACTCTTGTTACATTTAATAAGTGCCATGTTGATTGGCGTTCTCTAAGTAGGCTTTTCAGTTTGCCTGTGGGGAAATTTAATATAAAAACATTCAACATTCTTTTATTAGTGTTTTTTACTATTCCCAGTCCCATCAGACCTTTGGTGCAAGCAGTGTATTATTGAAAAGCTTATCTGTAAGAAGTGAGCCAAGGGGAAATTCAGCCTTTATTAATATTGACATCATGTTCCCACACAATGGCTGTCTAAAGAAACTTTTCAATTGGATTTCAACTGCTTTGATGCCATATAAAGGGAAACAACGAAATGCATGGCTTAGCACAGAATAATGAGTGATGCTGTGTCCTATGCACCCATCTGTAAAGTTGGAGGTTAGAGCTTTTTCAGGGTGACACTTGTTATTCTTAATTTATAATGGCTAGGAATGTGTTACTTATATTAATTTGGTAGGTTCTTGATTTTAATGTATTTTCTTTGGATTCTTTCATCTCTTTTCCTATTGTTGGTTTAAAGAAAGAAGAAAATTAAAGTAGTTTCAAGATGAAAAGTCCACTTAAGGACCATGCTAATGTTTGAGTTAGCTCATATTTTATGCTTGGAAGTATAGTAATCTGAGATTACTGTTTCTATGTTTATTACTATACAGCATCAGTATCTTAACAAAGTCTGTGATCTAGACACATCTCACACCAACTTGAAGTACAAGAAGTTAAAGACATCATAACAGATGAAGGTAGGGGAAGAAATTTTATTTTTATAGAAATAGAGAGGTCAAATTCAAATTCTCCAGAGGAAAAATACATTTTAAAATGCACATGTAT
Source organism: Dipus sagitta (assembly GCA_036346955.1). Lineage (NCBI taxonomy): Eukaryota > Metazoa > Chordata > Mammalia > Rodentia > Dipodidae > Dipus > Dipus sagitta. Next base: position 38,504,607 of record CM070772.1, on the reverse strand, counting down.
TTATTAATTAACCATACAACTGGACTCTAATTACATATGCAGCTATCACCTCAGCTGGTAAGCTAGAACCTGCGTAAATGGCAGTGAAGTCTTCAAAATTGCAAAAAAGTAGTTGAAAGTTTTCTCAAAACTTTGATTTATGGCAGAATACATTCTTGGCTCCAGGAACACTATCACTTCTCTGCCTAAATAGTCCAAATTTGACATCTGGAACATTTCTTTCAAATCACCATTTTCCTGGAAACACCCTAATTTTGAGGTGTCTAGAGTTATTTTTAGCTTTTGAAGAGTAGTCTTTTAAAAATATGATTATGAAACAGACTGACTTAGAAGAGCATTATAATTAGCTAGTGAATATGTTAGAAGGATAGATTGTTCCACATGAAGCAGAGCTCACTTTATGTGTCATTCCCATTCTAAACTGCCAGCTTAATTTCTTCTCCTTTTCACCACAAGAACATTTCTTCTTATGCCAATAATAAAGGTAAAGTTAGGCAGATTTTTGTTAAATACTGAATGATAAACTGTTTTGTTCCAAAATTTAAAGTAACTAACTCATAATTATTTGACCCAGCGATAACTATCAAGAGGCACCTAGAAAGTAGTTTTCTCTTAAAAACATATATTAAAATTTATGAGCATTATGAACTGCAGGCAACTTTGTTTTAAAATAATGGAGAAAATGCACAATATAGATTAGAATGAAATAATATTAACTGACTTTTCAAATACCTTTTGATGGTAAAAGTGTTAATATTTATTACAATACTGATAATGTTTATGAAAATTTTAATACATACAAAGTTATACTTTGAAAATAATTCTACATGGAAAATGTTGAACAACAAATAGAAAATGTGAGTAATATTTGATACTTTTCAAAATTTGTGAGTTAAAACTAATCATATATCAGGTGAAGTTTTATAGAGTAACTATAATCATACACAATTCTGAAACTAAAAGTTGTATAAGATATATAAATATTTAGTGATGTGTCCATGAGTGTTATAAGATAAATGTGTTCAAATATACATTTAAAATGTTGAACTATTCCTAATGTATATCATTTAGTGATTTGCATAGTACATGTCAAGTCAACAATAAATGGAATACTAAAGTGAAAATGGCACTAAAAATATTTGTTTTTTTTTTTTTTAGGAAGAATTCATTTCTCCCTCTTCCCTCCTTCTTTCCATCCTTTCTTCCTGATTTCTCTCCTCTTCTTTATCTCCTCTCCTCTTCCTCCTCTTCTTCCTTCCCCTAATGTTTTTCCAAATAAAATATTCCAATAATTAAAAATGCTAGAACAAATACTACAAAATAAAGGTGTACATTGATGAAATGATGAGGTATTAGAGGCCAGTGCAGGTTAGTGTTGCTGTAATCATATCAATGGTAAGCTGGGCACGTGTGTTGCTTTCAGTCAACTGGAAAATTGAAAATAGAAAAATAAGTGAGAACAGAAGAATGTTGAAGAAATTTTGTGTAGATAGAAACAAAAGCACAAGACCCTGTTGTTTGCTAAAAGTAGATGCCACCTTCTGGTGGGCACTACCTGAAGCCCCTCCAAGACTAGGAGAGCTTGTTATAACAGATTGTCACAGTGAACTTCAATCAGTCTGGGTGCATCCAAGAATTCCTATTGAGTTATCCTGAGCTGCTAGGTTAAGCAGCACTGAATTTAAGAATGTAGTTGGTAAATGTAAGATAGTATATTCACCATTATGTGGGAAGTTACTTTTTCAGGAGCTGTTAATAATGGTTGTACTGCTGTAATATTAATATTTTCCTAATTATTGGAGTAGACATCACACTGAAGGAGTACAATCACCACATGCAAAAATTCTCAAGGTAGTCATGTTTCTAAATGCAAAACTTGTAGCTACAGAAAATGGAGATTAGTACTCAGTGATAGTATATGTTATACAGGTCATGAAGACGACTGAACATAGGTACAATCATAATTCAGCATGGGAGCCATATGCATATTCTTACCAACAGCCAAGAGACAGATGCTCTATTTTCTGGTTATATGTATATTAAGGTCAAAAAAACAGTAAAATGGTAGGTTGCTATTATCTATAAAAGACTAGAAAATTGACTTGGTGTTTCATAACTTTAAGAAGCCATCAAGTAAAAGATATTTATGAAACTCAATAAATATCGAGGCACCAAATCGAGAAATGCAACACATTATTTGTTTGTTTTGTGTGCCTTAGAATTGAAACAATGGTCATGTGTGTACTAGGCAAGTATTCTGCCACTGTGCTATGATCCCAACCCTCAAGTGTATTCTTCACTATTGGTATCAAAAATCCCCTGAAAGGGGCTGGGGAGGTGGCTCAACAGTTAAAGTCACTGCTTCTAAAACCTGTGTCCCCTGGTTCAATTTCCCAGTATCCATGTGTAATGTTACATTCTTAATATGGTGCATGCACCTGGATTTCATTTGTGGTACCAAGAGGCTATAGCCTACCCAGTCTCTCTCTCTCCCTCTCTCTCTGTTTGCAGTTAAATAAATTAAAAAAACTTAAATGTCCTTAAAGAAATAATTGTCTTTTATTAGGAAAATACCTTGTGCATAGATCTAGAAGTATTAATACGATTTAGAAGGAAAGAAGGGTGATGCCTTTGGTAAGCTGTTATTTAGAAATGAATTGAACTGAAGTGAGCTCCACCTCCTTAGAGAAAGAGCAGAGAGTAAATGGATGAGGGGACACAAGGAAGAACTGACAAAGAATATGCAACCAGTTAGGCAAAGGAAAAGGTGAAATTCCTCTGCAATAGGACATTTCACCAGAGGGTATTATATCAGCTACCTTTCCGATTGTTGTGCTAAAATATCTCTAAAAACAACTTAAGGAAGAAAGGCTTATTTTGCCCCACAGTTTGAGGGAAAAACCCATCATAGTCGGGAGCTCCTGTTATTTGGAGCATGAGGAAACTTGTAGCACATCTTCAGTCAGGAACCAGAGGGGTTCAGCTTGCTTTTCCTGTTTTACCAATTCAGGATCACAGGAAGAAAATTAAATTCTTTTGCAAAATAAAGAAATGAGGGGTGTTAGAAATAGATTTCTTGTGATTTAACTCTTGGTAGAACAACAAAACAAACAAAACACACAAGAAAGCATAACAGAAGAGTAAACAAAATATTCAATAAAAAATATTTCCAAAGACTTTAAGCCAACTTTATAGGCAACTTTTCAACTTATAGTAAAAGTTGTTTTGAGTCCATCCTACCTGAGCTGAAAAAACTAAATGATGACTTATAATGTATAGGTATTTAACTTTTTTAGAACTCTTAACAATGAAAGAAGAAAAGAATAGTTATGTGTTTCTTAACAACATTTTTTTCCGTTTGGATTTCATTTATAGCTCTTAATTTAAGGCTTTAACATGTTACTTTACAAATTGATAATAAATGACTATTTAACTTATAAGAATATAGTATTAAATGGATGTTATAGGTTTAAGTGTATGTATAGCATTTATTATTTATGTGTAGAGCTGGTATGGTATGACACAAAACATTAAGCTAAGGGTCCAAAGGCTTGAAATATCTTACATATTCTGTCAGTAATTTACTTAGTGACTTGATATTTCATCTCTGTAGACACAAACTTCTCACATAAAATACAAAATTACTCCATCATTATGGATTCTGCATTGAATGGGCTTGAAGAACGTTATGTTGTTAACAGTTCTAGTCTTGGATTATGCCAAGCCATTGAGAGAACACAATAGTAATAGTGTGTTTCCTTTACTGTACTCAGAGGACAATGGATTCACATTGTCTCTTCCTAACAGTGGGGGGGTAGGGTAATAGAACAGGTCAGAAAGTAGTAATGGCACCATGACCCAGATAAGAATGGTGATGACCTCCTTCCATCTGGAGCTTTATTTTCTGCTCCTCTGCATCCTTTGCGTGGTTGGAGTACCAAAATCAGTGATGGTATATCACCAGATATCTCAGGCTGTCATGCTTGCTTTTTCCTTCTGACTGGGTTTCTTCTTGCTTTTTGTTAGTCTTCAACCCAGACTCCATTACCACCTGCATTCTTTCTCCTGTTTACTTTACTCATTTCTTTTTCTGAAGACAGTCCTGTCATCTACCTGTCTTTGTCCTGGAAATCATTGAAGAGAAACAATGATTAAGTACTGTAACCAAAAAAAAAAAAAAAAAAAAAAAGAAAGAAAGAAAGAAATTGAAACACTTACAGCTACTACCATTTATTGCTATGTCAATCATGTGTCCCCAAACATTTATTCTCAATCTGTATGATTTGATCAGAATTTTATTTCTATTGTTATAGAATACAGACATCATAATTTTAACAGGCAAATTTTGTGCAATCAATTCTTCCAAAAGTATTTCTTTGTTTATTTTAAATATTTTTGTATCTTATAAGCATACTGTTAATTTACAATTTTATGTAAAGAAATGAAGACATTTTTGAATTAAGGAATAAATTATTTGAAGTAAACATAAGTAGCAGATATTTTCTGTTCACTTTACAATGAATCTTGGCCTTGATGTTTTTGTTCCAGATAGGATTCTAAAGAATATGATTGATTGTGGGAGCCAGGGTAGCACATCACATTGGCCATTTGCTATATTACAATAAGACTCTGTACTTCCTGTTTATCAGTGAACTTAAGTGTGCTGTTTTAATTCATCCTTGAGAAAATTATGTAAAGCATCATCTTATTATCCCAAGAGATAAAGAGCTTGTCCAACCTGATGACTTTCACACATTCTCTTACAATTTACCAGTCTGAGTTTGGAGGAAGTTGTAGTCAGTCTTAATTTTTTCATCTGTCCCCTGTGATGATTGGTAGGATTCAATGAGTTAGAGTAAATATCTGGCATAAAGTATGTGCTTTGTTAAACTGCTAGTGAGTATTAAGGTTCATATCTTTGTCCAAATGCAAATGGTCTGCTTTCTATACAAGGAAGGCACTTTGGTAGAATCTGTTACTACAAGGTGGTTGCTACTATGTACCTCCTTAGACTTAAGAATATCCCTAAGATGGAAATGGTTTATTTGAGTTGGGCAACATGGCTGAGGGAGGAAGGAAAGGAAGATCATGTGGGGGTTGTAGAGAATCTGTGTCATTGGAAAACACGAAATACTGAATAACAATTTTGTTTCAAATATTTTTTAAAATTTTTATTTACTTATTTGAGAGAAAGAGGGGGAGAGAGAGGAAGAGAGAGAATGGACATACCAAGGCCTCCAGCCACTATTTCTTCAGTCCTGTAGAACCTTTTATAATAGGAAATATTGCTCTGAGCTGTGATATGCTCTGTTATTAGTTACTTATTTTATAAACTGCTATCCATGTAATAATGTTAGGAGGGAGATAAAAGCCTCTACCTTCCTCCTGCCAGCACCAACTCCTGTTTTTCCTTCTTATTGAGAGCATTGAGCAGACGTAGGCAAGATGGTGTCTTGAATATGATTCTACAAGAACATAATATGGAATATGTTTGAGATTCAGCTTAGCATATGTGATATGACATCTTCTACAATTCTAGCCATGAAGGATTCTCTTATTATTTTTATGGATTTTAAATTTATTGTTTTGATTGCTATGATTTTCTCAATATCTGTCATGAACTTTACTATTGTTTACATTAACTAGAATATGCATCTACTGTGTGCAAGCAAAGTTCCCTAGCAGCATAATGAATGGCCTAAGTAGACCTTATGATCAGGTAGCCCAGGATCTGTTATTACGAGCTTTGCAGCCTCAATCAGACAGTTAATTTACCTAAGACCCTATGTAACTATCTGCAAATAAATATGAAATGATTGACATCCTAACATTTTTCTCTGCCAAAATTAAAATATATCTTTACAGTATTTGTGGTACCGCATAGAATGCACTCAATGAAAACAACTACTTTCAGAAAAACCAAATATTGGATATTTGTTTTCTTATTCTACTCCATGTTCAATACAATTTTATTTCAAACTTCAGCATGGTGAAGAAGTACGTGTTGTTTCCTTTAGTCCTTGCTGGATGTCTCTTCACATCCGTTTGTCTCATACAGAGGTAAACATACCAGTGTTACAGAGATCACTGTGCTCATCTTCAGACTCTTGAAGGAGCCCAAACGGATGATGATTATTTTTGCATGTGACTTTGTTTTAATGTATGTTTTAAAGGCATTGCCAAAGTTATCCAAAGTCAAGCAACTCAGCAAGTGAAAAGAATGCTTTGATCTCAGTGATCGCTAAGCTGCCTCCTTTTATTTGCTGTTTAATTCCAGATATATATAACATCAGTTGTCTTCTTACAAAATGTCTCATTCACCTAGATTATCAATAATTTTGATTTGGGGAATGAATTAGGCATTTTTTAAGTAACTAAGAGATTATTAATGGGTTATGAAACTTTGAAGAATGGGTCATTTTTAGGAAATAAAAAATATTTAAATTCAGTTCTTCCCCTCCTACAATTCAAAGTTCTTTGAATATGATGAAAAGCTGAAATGTGACATGTACTGCGTAAACTTGAGTATTTTTGTGATTATCTCATAAACATATGGAGCACAGGCATGGCTGATGTCTTGAGGATTCTGGGAGATCCTTTTGTGATAATGCAACTGGATCTGTCTACTGAGGTGGGAATATCCTAAGGAAAAGAGAAAAACAATCCACAGAAGGGCCGTGGCAGCAAGGACAGGAGAAGGGCTGTCTTGTCTACACAAGAGCATGAAATTTTGAGTGAGTGCACTGTGCAGTTTGATCATTTTCTAAAAATTACTAAGTCAAGATTAAACTAGCTCTACTTCAGAATAAAATCGCCAATTCCTTTGATTCAGATTACATTTCAATGCTTCAGTCATTTATAATTTTCTTAAAAGCTTAAAGATCTGTACAATCTAAAATGAACATTCCTTAATTGCAATGACTTTTGGCATGCCTTTTCCAGTATGAAGGCAAGAGAATAAGAAAATGGTCAAATTCTGAAAGCAGCACATCTCAAAGTTTAATGTGTTTATAGCTGGAAACTTATGAATAAATTTATAAAACATGCTATATAAAATATTGTTTTTCAGATGGACCCAGATCCTGAGAAGAGAGTCAGTCCATCACACTTCACCAGGGCTCCAGCTGAAACCATAGAGTAGTTGGGGAAATGAGCAAGAGTGCTGCTTTCTTGGTGAACCTGGTACCAGCAATAGTGAATGAGTTAGATACAGAGAACACTCCTCTCCTACCAACCATATATCCAGAAACACAGAGGCTCCCAAGACCTCATCACTAAAGTAGACCTAAAACAAACACAACATGGCTCAGGGAAATTCACAGAAGAGGGGGCGGAAAGATTGTTAGAACCACAAGTTGGGACATTATGCATAGAGACATTGCCTCTTTCAGATAACTGATGGCTAACCCCACAATGCATGACCCATGTTCCCCAATGAGGAGGGTCCCTTTGGAGGGGGGAGGACAGGAAGGAGGCTATGGATGATACCAACGTGGCTGTTTACACACTACGTATGTTCATAACTAATAAAGAAAAGAAAACTATTATTACTTCAAATATGTTTTAATTCATAACAGATAGGATACAAGGATTTTAAATAAGTTTTACAAAATAAAATTTGCTCTGGAAAATTATAATCAGATTACAATCATATAATTAAAAGGGTGAGTTTGTAAATACAGTTAAATATCTGAAAGAGGGGCAGAAAAACTGCAAGGGAAATCTTGTCCTAAATAATGCAGCCAGCCTAGAGAAAGACACATGAAAAGAAAGGAAATTACTGAAGCTATTACGCTCATAACACATCCAGCTGGGAGTCCAGCTGCTGAAGAAAGGTGGTGGCTCTTGATCTTCAGGAGGTCCTAATTAGAATACGTGTTGGCAATACAGCTGAAAACATGAAAGAAAGACATTTAATATGAAGTTTAGCTTTCCACCTATACCTCTTCAAATAGCTACAAAGACAGAATTAAGGAGAACTGCCTATGTAAGAATAAGTAATTCTTATAACTTCTCACTGAGGATAAGGGCTCTAAGATTCCATCATGTATATATACTTACTTTCATGTAAACATACCCACCAGTAGCTTGTGAACTGTTCAGTGCACTTCAATGTTTCTGTAAATGAATGTACTTGGGATACATTTATACATTCCCCACAAATCAGATTTTTCTACCATTTGGATCTCACTACATACTTCCCTAGTGTCTATTTTCTTTCTTTCTTTCTTTCTTTCTTTCTTTCTTTCTTTCTTTCTTTCTTTCTTTCTTTCTTTCTTTTTTACAATAGATGAGCCTTCATGGGATTATAAATCAAAACATCATAAAGTAAATGCAATAGAAATTGAATGTATGGTACAATATTTTGCACAGTGGTAATCCACTACAACATATAAATATGTGACTAATTTATATTTTATTTTAGAAAATTCCCCCAACATATATGCTTATATATTTTATGCTTATTATCATTATAATATTATATGCTTATTATTTCAGAATGTTTCTTTACAGGCTTATAGGATTAGGGAGACCTTCCCAAGGTATATGCTAATAAAAGGGAAATAAAAAATCCAAAGCAATTTCCTGGAAAATTAAAATAAAAGCAAAACCAAACATGTAACAATGCCTACTAGTGTGTTATTGTCTTTCATATTTTAGGAAGATCATGTTTAGTTCTAAATGGAAGTGGATTAATGCTCTCATTCTCCACTTCATTACTAGAGAACCTTATTTTTCCAGGTTGGACAATATGCTAGACAATGGGTTTGCCAGTTGACCAGAATGCAGAATAGGATTACTCTAGAGACTATTTGGGCATTTTCATTATGCCTTATGGATTAATTTGCCAAGTATGCATTTTGCAGGGCAGGTACTGAGGGAAAAACAAAGACTACTTAATGGTCTGGCACTGTGGAAGTTTGATCAACCCTTTGTGTGGAGATTAAATCATCTTGTGAAATCATTTGCCATATGACAATGACCCTGAAGCCTTTGGAAATAAATGGGCCTCATTGTCATGGTACAGCATTACAAACTGACTGCGTGAAGATGAGTGACATTCATGCTGAGCTTTGTCATTATTCAATAATACTGACATTTCTTCAGATCTCTTGATTTTCTTATAGTCATGGCTATGCGATGTCTATGTAACAAATATCTTTAACTTTTAAGACTGGAAGTATCTGAGCATCCGCTGCATTATAGTTCATGGCAGCAATTTAGGCACTGCTGTTAAGTAATGAGACTCCTTCTGTTTTGGTGAAGAGATTGCATATGAGGTTGACATGACCTCATTGCCTAACCCAGGCTGGTCTGGAACTTGCCAACCTGCAGCCACAGCCTCTCAAGTCCTACTATTACAGGCATATACCACCACATCTAGTTTATTGGACCCTTTCTTCAAAAGTTCCTTCTCATAGCCAGGCATGGTGGCGCACGCCTTTAATCCCAGCACTCGGTATGCAGAGGTAGGAGGATTGCCATGAGCTCGAGGCCACCCTGAGACTCCATAGTGAATTCCAGGTCAGCCTGGGCTAGAGTAAGACCCTACCTCGAAAAAACAAAAACAACAACAACAAAAAAAAGTTCATTCTCATAATCTTCTCCTTATTGCATACGAAAGAAATTGAGGTTCTTTCTAGAAATCTGATATGTTTCTACGGTAACTGTATGAGATCATCTACTGTAAAAAGGAGAAAGAATGAAGGTCAGAGGGAAGAAAATTATTCATCACTAATTCAAGCCAATGTGTTTAGTGACACCCAAAATGAAATAGAATTAGATCCACTAAAAACTGAGTATAAGCCAATTATTCTATGTCTTAGGTTGAATCTTACTTATTTCCTGAAAAAAATTGTGTGAATTTTTGTATGCATGTGTGATTAGTTTAAATCTTTGAAATTGAATAATCTCAATGAAATTGTGGGAAAGGAAGATGCTTGGGAGGTAGAAATTTATATTTTGAAGCATAATGTCTAGTATGCAATTCTATATGTCATGTGCTATTACAGAAAAGACACAGTGGAATTTTTAAAACTTAAATATATTTAAGACTGTTGTAGTAAGAAGCGTAAAGGGACCTGTTGTAAAGGTCTTAAATATTTGTCCTAAGAAATAAATGTATAAAATGGAAGGAATTTTCATATCAAAATGACATTGATGGTTTGGTTAAAATATATTCAATCTACAATCATAGTCCTGGAAGATGAGGCAACTGATTGTAGAAAGATAGGTGTCGTGTGTCATAAATATCTCTCATTAGACTACCCAGTGTGTGCCCCAAAGCAGCCCCTAGTTTACAAACAAAAAACCATTTATTTTAACCCCAACAAATGTTGCCATACTCCATTTCTATTGTGGAAAAATCCTCTTTTAAAAGCAAACAAGTTATTTAAAGAAAATCCCATTAAACTGCCGGTACAATGTACTAATGAATTAGCATTTGTTTATCATATTAATTGCCATTGTGGAAAGCTAGACAATCATCAATGAGTCCAAAAGAAGGACATTAGTATGGAAGGCAGGAAAGACGTTGCAAGGTATTCTAGATTCACACAGCAGAAAAATTTTCTATTATTAAAAATTTGACATTTTTGGTTGTCTTTGCTTCCCTTGGAATACTCAAGACTAAAATTACAGTTGGTTCATTAGATTCTATTTTGGTTTGATGCAGGAGAGAGTTGGTCACATTATTTTAAGTGATAGATATGCATATTGTCCAGATACATTTTGGAATAAATAATCAAGGCCATTAGTCAACAAGGTCTTACAAAACAAAGAGCGAACAAATGAACCCCCCCCCCAAAAAAAAATGGACCAAGCAGACATCAGTAGCAGCTGGAGCCACAATGGAATTGAGTTTTCACTGATCCAAGCTTTTGGAAGAGTATTATAAGCACCCCACAGCCCTTTTTCAGTCCCAGTAGCAGGAGAGTCTTACCCTATCCAGTGTGCAGCTGTGGGGATGGGGCTCAGCTCTCCTTCCAGCTGCTGATGCGAGTCACTGTGCCCTCTCTCACTCACTTGCACTTTCTGCATTTGCCTCTGTTCTTTACTTGCTGTTGCATTTGGCAGCCTCGTCTTCAACTCCTTTATGACCCCTGTCCCTCCTCTGAGTACATACGGTCATCTCTTGGTGTTTCCTTTCCCCTACCTTTCCCACTATTAGTACCTTGATTCACTTTGTACTTTAAATTCCAATTTAATCTGCATCCCCATTTTTTAATTCTAAGTAGTCATTCATAACAGTTGGCCAGAAAGTCAGATCCAGTTTAGGCAAGTACTTGCTAGGCATATACTCTACCTTGCACATGAGTGGGGAAGTGATGAGAGAGCAGTTGCTTGTGTTTGAATAAGACTAAGAGGGCTGGAGAGGCTGCTCTATGGTTAAGGCACTTGAGTTGCCTTCTGTTCATTTTTATCTCTCCTCTTCCTAATAAGATCTTGAGTTTCCCTGTCAAAATTTAGAACAGGGGGGCTAGAGAAATTCTTCAGTGCTTAAGGTGTTTGATGCAAACCTAAGGACCCAGGTTTCATACCCTAGTGCCTATGTCACCCAGATATACAAGGGGGCAGATGTATCTGGAGTTCCTTTGCACTGGCTAGAGGCCCTTGTGTGCTCATTCTCTTTCTCTCTCTCCTTTTCTCCTCTCTCACACTTTCTTATAGACCAAGAGTTCAATACCTTAGAAGAGGTATAAAAGTCCTTGATGTTAACATTAAGGGCCTAAGAGATAATGTGTTTAGTGACACCAAAAATAGAATAGAATTAGACTTTATAGTGATACGGGATAGAATCAAGACAGCTTCCTCCAATAGGTAGGTACTTAGGGACAGGCCCAAAGAAACATGAGGGGATAAGATATTGAGTCTCATCTAAGTGTCATCTGAAATGGCGGTAAGCAGCCACTTCCTTCTTCAGCAAGGCAGCAACAGCTTCCTGACTCTTGAACTCTTCTGGGGCTTAGCATCTGTGGACTGGCCCTTCCTGAGGCAGTGTTCTTACTGGGCTCACCAATCAGTCAGGTTCCTCCATACACACCTGAGCCTGCGGTGAGACGAATTCTAGCTGGATGTGTCTGAGTCATATAAATGGACCTGAGTGACGTGTGTGAGTCCCTTCCCCTACAAGCTAATGAGTGAAAGACTTCCTTTTCCTTTCTCTTTCCTTTTCTTCTCCTAGTATGCCTCTTTCTTTTCTTTGTTCCTGCTTTCACCCTTTCCTTAAAAACTTCTTGTAACTTCTCTGTGTCCAAGGTTCCCAATTCTTTGATAACTTGGGCCTGATAATAAAGATCTAAGTTCTGAGTTCACAAGACATTGGATGTCCTCTACCTTTATGGAAATGGAGTCCTTCCCAGAACCTAATTCCTGCAACAACAGGAGATTGGAAAAGTCTGTCTTTAATCCTAGGTATATTTTCTTATCTTTCAAAAGTCCAGATGGACTTGTGACTCTGGAATGAACATATAAAGAGCTTAGAAGTCATTATTCTCATCCTTACAAAAAACAAATCTGGACAAAACGATAAACAATGGCTTGATCTGATGAGGCATTTGGATACAGAACTGCATCCAAAACATATTGACCTGGAGGGGAAATTGTGGGAGCCATAAACTAGAAGAAATAATTATGGTAAATTTTCACTGCCACCAATTTGGGAATTGCTGGCTATTTTTTTATTTATTTCTATGAATGAAAGAGTATAACTAAATAAAATGAAGTAATTTTGGAGCAGCCTTAAATTTCTCAGTGTAGCAACCAGCATTGTTCAGAGGATGTTGGCCTTGAGAACAGTGCTTAAATTTGTTTCATAGTACAGTGTATGTACTATATAATGAAAGCTTCATCAGTGCATTGACTAAATACCATAAGCTTGAAATGGAAACTTTGAATAATTGCAACAGAAGAGAATAAAACTATCTGAAAATTGGCATACTAGCTATTGTCTAAAATTCTAAACAGAACCCAGAGCAATGTCAGATGTCAGAGGTGCAAAGACAGCACAAACTCAAAAAAAGACATTGAGGATTTTGATAAAAATAAGAGCAAGGGGCTGGAGCGATGGCTTCATGGTTAAGATACTTGTCCGAGAAGCCTAAGGACTCATGTTGGACTCTCCAGAGCCCACATAAGCCAGAAGCACAAGGTGACACATGCACAAGGTCGTTCATGAGCACAAGATGGCACACATGTCTGGAGTGCAGTGGCTAGAGGCCCTGGAATGCCAGTTCAGTTCCCTCCCTCTCTCTCTCTCTCTCTCTCTCTCTCTCTCTCTCATAAAAATAAGAGAGAGTTATTATTCATGGGCTTGAAAGTATGCTAATCATCTAGTAAGATTAAATTAGAAATGACTCTAAAAATTCCATTATATGCTATTATCCATAAACCAGTATTGGTAGAGTTTTATAGGCTTCAAAACATATTAGATGTTCAAGTGTGTTCAAGTAAAACAATTGCATCAATATAGATAGGTTGTACATTGTAGAATAATTTCAAGATTTGCTATAAGTGTGTTGAATAATTGGGGAAATATTTATTTAAATTTTTATTTAGTCTTTGGGACTCCCTGAGACATTAAAGAAGCAAGAATGATCTCTCAACAAAGCATCTCTCAACAAAATATTTACAGGGTACTGAGGATATTTGCTAATATAATTTGTTTTAAGTTAAAATAATACATCAGTTCTAAACTAACATAAGCAAAAGGTAATTTTTGAGTATAAATGTCTCTTTTTTTGTATATTTTTTTATTCATTTCTGGGAAGTTCATGACTCTTCCCAGAGGTGGCATCCTCCCTTGTACTCCAAATGAGGATCTTCCACCAGTTCTAGACCCTCTCACAGCAGACATTTATGTCTCAAACATCATATCCTATCACCATCAAGCCAAGCAAAACTTGAGAGTCTCTACAACTGGCCCATCCATTAAACCTCACTGTCTTCAGGAAGATGTGCAGAGGAAGTGTCTGAGTATTTGAATTTTTATGCATCTCTGAGGAAAGACTGTCATGTATGAAAAAGATGGAATAGACTATCATATTCAAGAAGGTCAGAGCCCATTCTCTAGAGCTGTTAGTGTGAGGTAAACCTCATTCAAATTAAAAAAAATAGGGCTGGAGAGATGGCTTAGCAGTTAAGCACTTGCCTGTGAAGCCTAAGGACCCCGGTTCAAGGCTCGATTCCCCAGGACCCATGTTAGCCAGATGCACAAGGGGGCACACACGTCTGGAGTTTGTTTGCAGTGGCTGGAGGCCCTGGTGTGCCCATTCTCTCTCTCTCTTTCTCTCTCTCTGCCTCTTCCTCTCTATGTCACTTTCAAATTAATAAATAAAAATGAACAAAAAATTAAAAACATACATATATATATATATATATGTTACTTATTTTTATTTGAAAGCAGAGCGAGTGAGAGAGAGATATTTCACCACATGTTTAGTAGGGGGAATTGCTTTGGGTGTGAGGTGAGGCAGCACCTCATGGCAGGAGCACAGGGCAGGGAAGGCTTCTTACTTCATAGCAGCAGAAGCAGAGAGACGGAAAGGAAGGATCCCTTCACGGAAAAGACACCTTTCAAAGGCCTGCCCCCCAGTGATATGTTTCCTCCTAAGTCTGCCATCTAAAGTTTTTATTACCTCCCAACACAGCACTGTCATCTTGGGACCAAATTTTCAACACATAAACTTATGGGGACATTTCATATTCAAACAAGTACAACTACAAATGAAATTCTACATCTATCACCATGAGCTATATTACCATGAGCTTTTGTTCCCTCCAAAAGAAAGAAAGAGAAGGAAGCCAGGCATGGTAGCGCACTCCTTTAATCCCAGCACTTGGGAGGCAGAGGTAGAAGGGTCACCGTGAGTTCAAGGCCACCTTGATACTACATAGTGAATTCCAGGTCAGCCTGGGCTAGAGTGAGACCCTACCTTGAAAAAACAAAAACAAAAAACAAAAAAAAAAAAAAAAAGAAAGAAAAGAAAGAGAAGGGAAGGAAGGAAGGAGTTATACCTACTGTAAATCTGAGTGGGCTAATTGCTTGACACACGCCCATCAACTTTTAGTTTCTTAAAATAATAAAAGTGGATTTCTCATCCATTCAGAGATTTCATATACATTTCTAGTAACCTGCACTCTTTCTCAAAATCATGCATTTGATTCATATGATATAGTCAAAATCATATATTCTCATTTTTATTCCCAAACAAACTATGGATAAGCTGGAGATCCAGGAATAATTCAGGCCAGTTTTCAAAGCACAAAAACCCAAATAGGCCATGGATGTGACTCTCAGACCAAAGGCTTTAGAACCAGGGTAGCTGGAATAAATCCAAGAATTCTCTGTGAGATCAGAGCTCCTCCTCTGAGATCACAGCTCAGTGAGAAAGAATGCTTACATTTCCTCCTTTCTGTCCCATGCTGGCTATGAAGTGATTAGAGGATGGCCTGTCCACAGGGAGGAAGGAGGAGCGCCTCTGTTTTGTCTATGGTTCACTTGCTAGTCTCTTTCAGACACACTGAGCAGGAACAGCCAGTGACCTGAGCATGCCTTAGCTCAGTCAACTTTGAACACAACATTATAACTATTATACTATTAGCAGGTTTTGTAGATCATGATCGAAAGGGAAACCACTACTATTGCTCCCCCCCCACCCGCGCCATAGAATTTAGACACAAGGCATCTCCTAACAAAGGAGACTGGGAAATATGGTCTAACAGCCCTGCAGAATAACTGCTGGCAGTAGAATGAGACAAACCAGATGCCTAGGATACAAAATGTAAAGAGCCATTTCCTCTCAAGGCCAATGTGTTTACAGGAACCCAAGGGCACCTTTTCACAGCCTAGGTGCCATGCTTGGGTCATCATGGAAGTAAACAGTTTGAGGAAGAAGTAATCAATCTTTGCTAAATCGATCCACCCACCTGACCTCTGTGAAAATACATGCTTTTCAGTGCTTCCCACTCAACTAGTACATTATCATATGTTGAAAAACATTCTTTTCATTTTCTCTGATACAACTGCAATAGCTGTATCCCTATATTTAAAAAAAAAACAAGATTTGAAGTGCACCACTTTTATCATTGTAAATTAGTTTTAAATAAGGATGTTTAAAATTAAATGACTCTGAAATTCTTATTTCAGCTGTAGGAACCCGAGTTGCTAAAGCAGTATACACTTGCGGAGACTTTCTGCAACTTGACTTCTTTGAGATGTCTGGGTCTGTACAGCTTGATTTCTTAATGGTTGTTGGATGCACAGCATTTCTTTCAACCACTGCTCCCTTAAAATTCAGTGAGGCATTCTTAGGGCGTGCTTTGCCGTAATGAACACATTATAGTAATCGTTGCAGAAGAGAAAAGACAAGAATGGCTGTGGTGCAATCTTCGAAATGTTTACATGGCCCTAATGTTGGTCATTTTAGGGAAACTGCCAACAAGCTCATGAAGCAGTGAACATGCATTCTGTATTTGGAGAAGCAGTTTAACTTTCAGGATTGCCAATTCCAACTTCAGTTTATCTTGCTTTATGTACAAAAGAGCTGCTTGGATTCTGACAGCTTATGTGCAAGCCATTCTACAAATGTGGCCATTGATCTGTTATTGAAAGAGGAAAGGAGGGAGGATATCCTATAAGAAGGCTACAACTAAAACTAGTGACTGAAGTTTTTATTGTTAATTAAGTCTCAAGGAATCTTTTTCATCAGTGAAAATGACTTTAAAGAAATCCAAAGCGATAGATGTGACTTGCTTCTGCCTTCCTTTGCCTAAATAAATTTTTATTTATTATTTTTTTTCTGTGCAAGGCATGGTCTCACTAGAGCCTAGGCTGACCGGGAAGTTGTGATGATTGCTTACCTCAGCTTCCTGAGTGCTGGGGTCAAAGACATGTGCCACCACACCCAGCACCTGAGAATTTTTGCATCTAACATTTATTCATTTACTTTTGATATTTGAAAGACACTTGTGTGTCATGGGCTTGTTGAGTCTTAGAGATGCACTTTGTGTGGGTAGATATGAAGACATGTACTGGCAGGGTCCCTGCCCTCAATAAGCTTTTGGTTAAGTAGAGAATGTGACAGTGGACATGCATAGACACCTACATGGCTACAATAGGTAAGGCATGGATGTGTCAAAGAATAAGACATGTAGAGATTCATGCAATCAAGGAATAATGGGAGACTTTCTACAGAGGTGACATTTGAGTTGGAATTAAAGCCTTATGTGAACGTGGTGAGATGAATGGCATGGTGGCAGAGAGGTTGAAGGTACAGAGAAAGATCTGGAATGTTCAAATAATAGCCAAATACTACCTGAGAATATTTTCTTTTTTCTGGTGTCTTTACACAAATTATAATTCATACATTTAAAATGGATACTAATAAAGACATTTGAAATACTATTATAATGTCACACATGGGTAAATTTCTTTATTCTTTTATAAGCACAGGAATAGGATTTACATGAATGACCTACTTTAAGGGCAAGTGCTCAGTGAACACTTGTGCTTTTCTGGGCCCAGATTTTTTTTTAACTATATCTCCATCTGCCTAAAACTCAGAAGACTACCTCAATTACAAATCACAACTCTTTGGTAGATCACTAAATGTACATAAACAGTGTTTTATACTGAAATTGAGTTGAATAAAATTTTGAAAATAGTATAGATCATATGGAAGGAATTTGGAATTTGTCTTGTTTCATCGTGTGTGTGAATGTATGGGCTTTTGCATAATATCATAAATATTTTTGTTATTGTTGTGGTTTAAAGCCAGATTAAAACTACCTGGAGCTTTATCATGTTCCTAAACCTTTTCAGGACATGTTTGTGAGTGGTGCTAAAGAAATAACATTGCTTAGCAGATCTGGAATAGGAGAGACACCAGTATTCCACTATGAATAATTGATAGACAAAGTCCATAGTAAATAGAAAGAGAACAAAGGCAGTGAAGACACAGACAAGAGAAAGAGAGGGAAAGAGAGAATTACAAGAGAAAATTAAAGCAGTTAAGTCCAAGTACCTGGACTTTGTTTCTGGGTTTCTGTCACCAACAGGGATGACAATCACCCAGCAATGTAATTGTGAATTGACTGAGGATGTAGAAATGATGGGAGAGATGTTCAGAGTATATGACAGTACTTATATAAAGATCCATTACAATTTCTAAATATTAGAAATTATAACCAATACATGAAAACTTTAGTATCTATAAAAATATTAGAGTATACCATCAGAAAATCAATTTTCAGACACTAAAATCATAGGGCAATAGCTAATATGAAGTCAGAAGAGAAAATTATCAAAGACCAATCTAATAGCCTTTGCTGACAGAGCAGGGACATTGTAGATAGTAGAAAAGCAATAAACACCAAGCTCTCAACCTCAGGATAGCTTTTGATTTTCTCCCACATGACACGCTCATCAACAAGCAGAGAAAAATACAGCTTAAACCAATATTTCTCAAACTATGCATTGTGACCCCTTGGGTTATCATGAACAGATACCAAATTTGAGGCAGAGTTGCTTCTCCATAATGTTTGAACCAGAGAAAGTCCCAATGTGGAGATATACTGACAGGGCAAGAGTAATTAAAGGATATAGAAAGGGGAATAAAGAAAATTCCTAAAAAAATGCTACTCATTCTAAAATTCTCAGATATCAAATGCTGTCATCTGATCTTGCTTCAACTATTACAAAATCATCCATCCCTCCAACTAGTAAAAGGAAAGTCTGGCTAAACCAGTCCAGTAGCTCTTGAGTTTAGAGCTTAATTACCCAGTCTAGCTCTCTCTCATCTGGACATCAATACAACAAAATAGTGTGCCTAGGTAATTATTAAATCTGAAAATTACTATGAACTTTTGATATTCAAACACTTTATATGGTTTTAAAAATTCCACTTAGGAATTTTTTAAAATTTTTTCTCAATTAATTTTGTACTCAGAGAATACAGTCAATTTGATACCATTGTTAGGCTCATCCATGTCCTACCCCTTCCCTCTGGCCCCTCCTTGTTGAGGTATATGGGTCATGCATTGTGGAGTTAGCCCACAGATATGGGTAAGCTAAATGTCTCTGCATATCATGACCCAACATGTGGCTCTGACATTCTTTCCGCCCCCTCTCCCGCAAAATTTCCCTGAGCCATGTTGGGTCTGCTTCAGTGATGAGGTGCTGGGGGCCTCTGGATGTCTGGATATCTGATTTGGTAGGAGTTGATTCTTCTCTGTGTTGATCTCCTTCACCCTTGTGCCTGGTACCCGGTTCACCAAGAAAGCAGCACCTGTTTGTTTCACCAATTGTTCTTAGTTTCAGCTGGGACCCTTTTGAGGTAGGATGGGGTGGCTCTTTCCTTAGGATCTACATGTATCTGAAAAATAGAAGCACATTCTCCAACAGAGAGGGAATTAGAACCAGATAGATGAGATAACCCTTATGTTTTTATATAGAATTTAATAGGTGTAGGCTCCCTTGTAGCCCACGATTGGTGGTAGCTTGATAATGGAGAGCTGGCTTATGTTTGGATATGGTTCTGACTTGTTGCCCAGCTCCAGCTATGGGTCCCGTACCACTGAGGGGATCAGTTAGCCAAATTAAGAGTAGCTGGTTTCCCACTGTGGCTGGGCGTCACTATTGCACTTGTGTGAGCATCACAACAGTTTATTTGCTGCTATGTAGGCAAGACCATGAGTTGCTTGGACAGATATTGGTCATTTTCCCCCAGTCACCCATGTAGCACCTTCTGGCACTAGATGTGCTGACTTTCTGGGAACTGACTCTCTTCCAGCTTCCAGCCATGCCATTCCATTTTACGTGTCAACTACTTAAGATGTCTTCAGCAGTAGGGTCTTACCACTAACCTTTGGTGGGTCAACAAGTACTCTGACAGAAATCTGTCTTTCTTTTAGGAAAACTTGCAGGTCTCTCTGATCAAAAGCTCATGTGGATAGCCACATGCTGGTACTAGGAGCTACAGGTCAGTGCCCACTAAGAAAAGGAAAAGATAACTAATATAAAAGAGAGAGAAGAGAGAGAGAGGGAGGGAGAGAGAGAGAAAAAGAGAGGCACTGTAGAAGATTAAGGTCAATCTTCATCATACCCTCTCCAGTGTCTTGTGGTTCAGGTGTTCCCTCTAAGGGCCTGGTGAAGGTTCAGGCATTTGGTCTGCCTTTTAGGATGTAGAATTTTATGGTACCATTGCCGTTTGAGTCTAGATTTGTGTTTCCCACTCTCTCTCTTACCCCCCCTTCCCTTTCCATCCATCCTATTGTCTCCTTCAAGAGATGCTTGCTAGGTATGTAAGGCTTCTTGGGTAGATTCAGGTTAGGTGCTGTAAATGAGTGAGACTATGCGGCGATTTTCTTTCTGTGACTGGGTAAGTTCACTGAGAATGATCTGTTCCAAGTTCAACCATTTTTCCTCAAATTCCATTGTGTCATTTTTTTCTTACTGCTGTATAGAATTCCATTGTGTAGATATACCACATCTTAGTTATCCATTCTTTTAGTGATGGACATCTGGGTTGATTCCAGCTCTTAGCTATTGTGAATTGAGCCACTACAAACATGGTTGATCAAATTTCTCTGGCCTGTGGTTTAACGGTTTGAGGTAGATGCCCAGTAAGGGAATAACTGGGTCTGTTGATATCTCTATAGTCAGCTTTTTCAGGAGTCTCCATATTGCTTTCCAAAGTGGTTGTACCATCTTACATTCCCACCAACAAGGGATGAGTGTTCCTACTTCTCCACATCTTCACCAGCATTTATTTTCACTTGATTTTTTTGACGATTGCTATCCTTACTGGGGAAAGGTGGAATGTCATAGTTCTTTTAATTTGCATTTCCCTGATGATTAGGGATGATGAACATTTTCTTAAGTGTGTGTTTGCCATTTGTATTTCTTCCTCTGTGAACTTCCTGTTCAGCTCTTCGCCCCATTTTGTGAGTGGGGTGTTTGACTTTTTACTGTTTAGACTTTTGAGTTCTTTGTAGATTCTAGAGATTAGGCCTCTGTCAGTTTGATAATCCGCAAACATGTTCTTACATTCTGTGGGTAATCTATTGGCTTTGCTTATTGTATGCTTGTCTGTAAAGAAACTCTTCAGCTTCATGTGATCCCATTGGTTAAGTGACTGTTTAATTCATGAGCTACTGGAGTTTTGTTCAGGAAGTCTTTTTCCATTCCTATGTCATGGAAAGTTCTTCCTATATTTTGTTCCAGTAGTAGCCAAGTTTCTGGTCTTATATTGAAGTCTCTGATCCATTTGGACTTGAGTGTAGTGCATGGCAAAATGTGTGGATCAAGTTTCAATATCCTGCATATGGTTATTCAGTTTGTCCAGCACCATTTGTTGAAGATGCTGTCTTTTTTCCAGCCTATATTGTTAGGCCCTTTGTCACATATCAAGTCATTATAGTTGCTTGACCTAAAGTCCGGGTCCTGAAGTCTATGCCATTGGTCTATACTCCTGTTTTTATGCCAGTACCATGCTGTTTTTGTTACTATGGCTTTGTAATATAGCTTTAGATCAGGTATGGTGATGCCTCCAGAGGTATTTCTTTTGCTGAGGATATGTTTGGATATACAAGGCCTTCTGCCTTTCCTTGAGAAATTTGAGATCATTTTTTCTATCTCTGTGAAGAACACTGTTGGGATTTTAATTGGAATTGAATTAAATCTGTAAGGTGCATTTGGTAGGATTGCCATCTTCACGATGCTAACTCTGCCTATCCAGGAGCATGGGAGGTCTTTCCATTTTCTCAAGTCCTCCTCAATTTCTTTTTTGAGTGTGTTTATGTTTTCATTGTATAGATCTTTCACTTACTTGGTTAAAGTTATTCCAAGGTATTTTAT
The DNA here is from genome assembly GCA_036346955.1 of Dipus sagitta. NCBI lineage: Eukaryota > Metazoa > Chordata > Mammalia > Rodentia > Dipodidae > Dipus > Dipus sagitta. The sequence goes on along the minus strand of CM070772.1, from coordinate 38,482,751 downwards.
TATTTTTTTGTTGCTATTGAAAATGGGACAATGTCCCTTATTTCTTTCTAAAAATGGGACAATGTCCCCTATTTCTTTCTGTATATCTTTGTCATTTGTATGTAGAAAGGCTACTGATTTTTCTGCATTGATTTTGTATCCTGCTACTTTGCTATAGGAGTTAATCACCTTCCGGAGTTTTGGGATGGAGTCTCTCAGGTCTCTTGCATAGAAAATCATGTCATCAGCAAATGGGGCTAGCTTAACTTCTTCCTTTCCAAATTGTATCCCATTTATTTCTTTCTCCTGTCTTATTGCTTGAGCTAGGACTTCCAGTACTATATTGAAGAGCAGAGGTGAGAGTGGACAATCCTGTCTTGTTTCTGATCTCAATGGGAATTCCTCCAGTCTCTCTCCATTAAGTATTATTTGGGCCTTAGGAGCTTTGTATATTGCCTTTATTATGTTAAGGTATGAACAAACCATGCCAATTCTCTCCAATGTTTTGATCATGAAGTGATGTTGTATCTTGTCAAAGGCCTTTTCTGCATCTATCAAAATGATCATGCAGTTTTTGTGTTTAAGCTTCTTTATATGGTGTATTACATTGACAGATTTCCATATGTTGAACCATCCCTGTTTTCCTGGGATGAATCCCACTTGATCAAGGTGAATAATGCTTTTGATGTGTTTTTTTTATTTGGTTTGCAAGGATTTTGTTCAGGATCTTTGCATCTAAGTTCATCGGGGGAATAGGCCGGTAGTTTTTCTTTCACCATCCATTATGAGGGAGACTTTTGTTGGGTAGAGTAGTTTCGGTTGGAAGACATAGGTTCTTAGACTTTGCAGCATTTCATTCCATGCCCTTCTAGCTTTCAGGGTTTCCATTGAGAAGTCTGAAGTAATTCTGATGGGGTTACCTTTAAAAGTGGTGTGCTGTTTTTCCCTAGCTGCTTTTTGGATTTTCTCTTTGGTGCCAATATTTAGAGTCTTAATGACAATATGTCTCCTTTGGTTTGGAGTTCTATTAGCTTCTTGTATCTTGATGGGCCTTTCTTTTAAGAGACTGGGGAAGTTTTCTTCAATATTTTGTTAAATAAGTTCTCCATGCCTTTGGTCTGAATTTCTTCTCCTTCTGGTATTCCAATGATCCTGATATTAGGACATTTAAGGATATCCCACAATTCCCTCATGTTCTGTTCACAGAAACTTTTGAACTTGCTGAAATTTTTGAACTCTTGAACTGTTTCTTCCATCTTGTCTTCCAGATCAGAGTTTCTATCCTCCACATGGCTGACTCTATTCTTCAGAGCTTCTAGAGAATTTTGGACTTGTTCAATTAGATTTGCATTTTCTAGCACTTTTCTATGTATAGTTTCCATCCCTCTCTCAAGCTCCCTTTTCACATCATTTTCTGATTTTCTTGATGCTTCTTGGAATTCATCCTTGCATTTCTTTATGTCTTCATTTAACATTGCCAGCTGATTTTTGAGGTCCTCTTTTTTTCACTATCCTCCATATCTCTTAACTGTCTTTGAACTCCTTCCATTATCTTATCTATTAGGTCTAGTCTAGTGATGGCAGCATCCACACAATTATCGGTCCCTTGCTGCTTTTCTGAATGTTCTACCAGTAGCTTGGTCATGGTTGCATTGCTCATAGCTTCATTTTGGTGTTCTGATCCTAATGTTTCTTCTATGTTTTGATTAGAGATGTTCATTGCAGGACTTGGTGATCTAACTGGATTTTCTTGCATTTGATTTTTCATGTTATTTCTTTTGGGCTGTGGTCTGCCCATTGCAGTGTATAGGCATGTAGGTGGGTGGATCAGCTGGGCTCAAGCACAGTGGGAATCTGAAGCAGCATGAGGCAGTTGCCAAGCAGTCTGGGCTTTGGATCTCACTTACCAAAGCCGCCTGAGCTCCTGCCTGGCAGGGGCACCAAAGTTGCCTGAGCTCTCATGCGGTAGTGCACCAAAGGTTCCTGTGCTCACCCTAGGAGGAACACTGAGGCACCAAGCACTGAAGCAGCCCAAACTCTGGCATGGAGGAACATTGGGTCCTGGAAGCAGCCTGCGCTCCCCCGTAATAGGACAATAGTGGCCGGCCGGTATGGCAGACAGGGAGAGGCTGGCTCCTGAGCAAGGGACAGAGAGACAGCCTGAGCTTGCATGGGCAGTTGCAGTGGGCCTGAGCTAGTGTGTGAATGTGTGGTGGCCGGAGCAGTAAGTGAGCAAATGGGCCGAGCAGGCTAAGGTTGCACAAGGAGGGATTGGAGTGGAGGCATGCTGGCAGACATTTGGCAGGTAAGTTGATCAAAGGAGACTCCAATGGGTTAGCAGGCATAGCCTGGCCAAGGTCACTCGTGGGCAGGGGTAGCAGGGCTATCGCCCCAGTGCAGTGAGGCAAGTGGAACTATGTTGGCCTGGGACACTTTCCTACAGTAAGTGTGGGAGTTTCCTGAAACTGGGACTGTGGGTAAGGTGGCTGCTTGGGGGGAGGGGTGGGCTACATGCATGGGAGGGAATCAGTGATTCCCTGTTATTTCCCCTCTGTGTCCTCCCACTGGCAATCTATTGGGGATTTCTCTCCCCTAAAAGACCCAGTGAACCCTTATTGTCTTGCCTTTCTTTTGCAGGGATGTACAGTGCAGTTAGGCAGTTGCTATCTTGGCCAGAAGTCCAGGAAATTTTTTTAAGACTTCAGGATAGTAACTCATTTTTTCATAAAATCCTATTTATCCTCATAGCAGTCAAATAAGGTAGGCCACTATTATTTATACATAGGGAATTGATATACAGGAAGGGAAATAATTTGTCCCACATTCATATGCAGAGATTGGTCAGGATTTCAAACCATGCTGTTTGAATTATAATAAGGTAGCCCCTTCCTGCCCATCTTAAAACCTGTATAACAAAACACAAGTTCACACAAGAAGAGCATGATAGATATTTTGAAGTATTATTTTTCACAACATGACAGTCTTCAGATTTAAGAGCTCAAACCTAGAATAAACCATCCATTTTTACTCTTAGGTTTGAAGAAGCATGGACAGATGTGAAGAAATATGATTAATCAAAAGGGTGTGATGTAATAATAATAGAGCAAAGTGGGGGTAACCCAGGAAGTCTTTCTGTTCAGGCTGATTCATGTCCTCTCTGCACAGTGATACATCCTTGCCAATATGAGGCAGGAACATTTGAGAAATGGAGATCTTATGACTTACAATCAAATAAAGTAAGTCAGAGACGTTCATTGTGGTCAAGTCAGAGAACAGCAATAGTTAGGGTTAGGGTAATACTTTTAGTTTTAAAGTTAGCTTGAGGAAAAAGGGGATTTTGTTTCTATGACCCAACTTAAAGAAGAGAAATAGTGATTTTTTTAGATGACCTTGTGGTAGAATCAGGAATGCAAGACAGTAAGGAAGGAGATGCCCAGAATGAAACTTTGTTCTCAGACTGCTTCTCAGGCCTTTCTTTTGTGGGGTATTATTTCATGAGCCTCCACAAAAGCCAGAGCCCAGGTGAAGGTGTTCCTTCAAAGGGGAAACAGAAAACACAGTATGTGGTGTGGAATGCACAGAAAAAGCTCTTGCTAATAACACGAATCAACTTGTATATCACCTTATATTGCCCCACTTAGCAGATTAATATGTGAAATATATAAAGCTGATGTGTAAAATGTTTAAGAATCTGTGCCAGGGATGGAGAGATGGCTTAGCTGTTAAGGCACTTGACTGTGAATCCTAGGTACCCTGGTTAGATTCTCCAACTCCCACATAAGCCATATATTCAAGGTGGTGCATGTGTCCTAGTTCATTTGCAGTGGCTAGAGGCCGTGGTATACCCAGTCTCTCTCTCTCTCTCTATCTCTCTCTCAATCTCTCCACTTCCTCTCACTTTCTCAAATAAAAATAAATAATAAATAATTGTAAAAACATGTCAGTAGCAGCTCTTGAGGTACCCAGAGGGCTGCAAGAAAAGCAAATGGGAAGGAGTGGACTTCCAAAAATGAGGAAGAGCTACAGAGAGGACAAGAAGGGGTTTGATGAGCTACAGACATCATGTAATTTTTGAAAGCACCAATCCAAATATTTGGAGGATTTTCATTAGAAAACAATTTCTTCTTGGAAAACAATTTCCTTAAAGAAGAATGAATGAATTTGTGGGCTTCCTTGAGTAGAAAGCTAATTTTGTATGTCAATTGAATTTTTGACATTAAAAGGTTTTGAAGTAAAAGATAGCTTCTCTCTCTCTCTCTCTCTCTCTCTCTCTCTCTCTCTTTTGCATCTGGCTTATGTGGGTTCTAGGGAATTTTTTTTTCTTTATTAGTCAGTTTTGTATTCAGCAAATACAGTCAGTTTGGTAACATTATTAGGCTCATCCGTGACCTACCCCCTCCCCTTGGCCCCTCCTTCTTGAGGTATACGGGTCATGCATTGTGGAGTTAGCCCACAGTTATGGGTAAGCTAAATGTCTCTGCATATCATGACCCAACATGTGACTCTGACATTCTTTCTGCCCCCTCTTCCGCAAAATTTCCCTGAGCCATGTTGGGTTCATTTCTGGTCTGCTTCAGTGATGAGGTGTTGGGGACCTCTGAGGCTCTGGCTCTCTGATTTGGTAGGAGCTGATTTTTCTCTGTGCTGATCTCCTTCCCCCTTGTGCTGGTATCTGGTTCATCAGGAAAACAACCCCCTTGCTTGTTTCTCCAATTTTTCTTAGTTTCAGCAGGGGCCCTTTTGAGGTATGATGGGGTGGCTCTCTCCTTAGGATCTACATCTATCTGAAAAAGAGAAGCAGATTCTACAACGGAGAGTAAGTTAGCATCAGGACAAATGAGATAACCCTTACTTTTTTTTAATAGAGAATTTAATAGGTGTAGGCCCTCTTGTAGCCCACAATTGATGGTAGCTTGATATTGGAGAGTGGGCTTATGTTTGGATATGGTTGTGACTTGTTTCCCAGCTCCAGCTATGGGTCCCATACCAGTGAGGGGATCAGTTAGCCAAATTGAGAGTAGTTGGTTCCCCACTATGGCTGTGTGCCACCACTGCACTTGTGTGGGCATCACACCAAGTTATTTGCTGCTAAGTAGGTTAGACCATGCATTGCTTCGACAGATATTGGTCATTTTCCCCCAGTCGCCCATGCAGCACCTTCTGGCACTAGACGCGCTGACTGTCTTGGGACTGACTCTCTAACAACTTCCAGCCATGCCATTCTAATTTGCATGTCAATCACATAAGGTGTCTTCAGCAGTAGGGTCTTACCACTAGCCTTTGGTGGGTCATCAAGTACTCTGACAGAAATCTGTCAGCTTCTCTTTTTTGGGGAACTTGTTTCAACAAAGGCTGAAAACTAGGATCAAAAACAATTTTAACTTATCTATCCGAACTTCTCATTTCTTTAGTGATAACTTCAATTTGCACATTGACTCTGGAGTTTGACATGTCTTCATAAGGCTGTGCATCTGTACTCTGCAGATTTATAGCAATTTGTGAATAAGAATAGAAGGAGTTTTTGAGCTAGGGGATCATTTCTTTTGTAATCGTTCTTTGCTGCAAAGAGTTGTTGTTTTCAAGTTTGCTGCTCTGTTTTGTAAGTGACCCATTGTGGAGTCAAGTGCTAATTCTTACCCTCCCACTTTCTATATCCAATGGCTATCCTAAAAATAGAATGTTTAGCTTTCCTCTACCACAAGAGGTCATTACTTGACTTTCAGCATTCCAATTATTTTTGTAAATTAAGGAAAGAAAATTTACATATTAAAATATTTCAAAAAAAAATCTTCATTTGGTGGGAGTATGACAAGCAAAAGTCAACTCAAGGGAGAGTATGTTCAAGTATACTTAGGATTTCTGAAAGTAAGAAAAGATGATGTTATTCAATATATGCCCACAGTTTTTGATCTGAAATTTGCTCTTTGTATGAACAGAAGATACTCCAATACTTAGTAAATACCGAACAAGTGTCTAATGCATGACATGCCTAGGCTTTTGGGTGAAACCTGTGTGAATATTAACAAACAAGAACACATACCTGGAACTGGGCACTGAGTCATAACCCTATGGAGACCAAGACTGTGCTTTCTAGTGAGAAGCTCCCACTAGTTCTTGGCCAACAGAAAGGCTACAACTGTCACAATCTCTCTAAATCAAGATTAACAGTGCTTATTTTCTTTAGCCTATGCTGATGTCACTTCCCTTTGGAGAATCTGTTGTGTTTTTTTTTTTTTTTTTTTTTTTTTTTTTCAGAAGGCAGCAAGATCAGAGGATGACCAAAACCTATCAAGACAAGAAAAGGTGGCTGACCCCATTGCAGGAGATGAGCTGCCCCTCGCACATCAACACAGAGAAGCCAAAGAGGAATTGGTGAGATGAGCAAGAGTGCAGCTTCCATGGAGAGCCTGACAACCTGGGCCAGAGTGATGGAGACAGACACTGAGGGTACTCAACACATACCAAAGCAGAAGCTGCTGAGAGCAAATCACTAAAGTAGACTCAAAACACATCCACCATGGCTCTGAGAATTTTGCCGAAGAGGGGACAGAAAGAATGTAAAATCCACAGAGTGGCAGGGAATATCCACAGGCATTTCCTGCCTCCCACACTAACTGCCACTCTCACAACTCATAACCCATAATCCATGGTGAGCTCCAGCTCTGGGAGGGCCCTCAGCTGAATGGGGAGGGAAGGAGGGAAATGATGGTATCAGGCATATAATATATGCATACAACGTTTCTGCTTAATAAAAAAAGAATAAGTAAAGATGAACTATAAAAGAAAAAAGAGTCCATCTGAGCTGGGGAGATGGCTCCATGGTTAAGAGTACTTGAAACATAAGCAAAGGGGTCTGGGAGGGCATGGCACCAACTGAGTTCAAATCACCAGAGCCCTTGTAAAAATCTCAGCATAACCACACATGTAGGTTGTAGCAGACAGCTTCATGTTCGCTGAGATGAACTTCCAGACCAGGCACAGTTATGGAGGAAGGGATATTTATTGAAGCTTACAGATCCAGGGGATGTTCCATAATGGCAGAAGAAGCTGGCCTGCCTTCACAGACCCAAATATATAGAGAGAAGCACAAGTCTAAAGCCACAAGCCACACAGCACACTTCAGGAACTCCAGCTAGGCACACTTTGCATATCTTTAGATTGAAATCTGAAACCCACCACAACACCTTAAGATCCACCCAGTGACACTGCCTCCAGCCAGGTGGCTAAAGATGCAAACTACAAACCAATAAACAACTGAATATATTGGGGGCCATCTAGTCTATTCAAACCACCACATTACGCCCCTGGCCCCCACTATATTTATAACCATCACACATTGTAAATTGTACTCAGTTCAATTTCAAAGGTCCCCACAGTCTTGACCAATTTAAGATATTAAGACCTGTAAAATCAAACAAGTTAAACACTTTGAACATATAAAGGCACAGAGTAAACATTTACAACTGGTATAAGGCATAGCAAGGAGAGACTAAAACAATGCAAACTCAACCACCATCAAACAAACATCAAATTTCTGCAGTTCAAGTCCAATACAACCAAAGACTGACAGTCTCCAGATTTTCCAATTCCTCCCCTCCAACTGGGCAGAGTAGCAGGGAACACTTCCATCTCAGGCCAACAGTGTGCTCTATGGTAGCGCTTGCACAGTCCTGGTATATCCAAAACATCTTAAGGGCTTCATGCAAACCATGGTCCATCTTCCAAAGGCTCTTTCAGCCTATCAGGGCATCAGCAGCAGCTCCTGGAACCGTGTGCAACTCATGACCACTCCTCACATTTTCCAAAGGCTTTTTTAACCTATCAGGGCATCAGGCCCTACCTCATGCAGCATCTCAGCAGCTGCTCCTGGAACCATGTGCAATTGATGACCACTCCATGCATTTTTCATGCTTCTGAAACCAATACCAGGTGTGGAGGACACAGCCATATTCTTAAGTCAGGGATGAAACAAATCATATCCTTGAAAAGCAGGTTCCTTCTCCAGTCAACTCTTTCCAAAAGAGTTTGCATTTCTGATAGTCTTTCCTCAGGCATCCTTTCCATGGTAAAGCAATTGGGCCATCTTCCTTAAGATTGCTAATGTGTTTGACAATAGCTGATTCAGTAACCTAAAACCAGTTTCAGTGCCTGTAATTTTAACTTGCTTGAGGTTTTCCAGCTTAAAATCTTAAATCACTCAGTCCAATATCTTTAGCCAAGCACATCAGTCCATTACAAATTTTGGTAGAGAAACTTCATTGATCAAACTCTCTGGGCCTGGGCAGCACGATGCAGCCAGCCCTTATGCCAGTAGCCCAGTTCCAACAAAGTCTTCTCTGCAGTCTTTCCTTCCCCTTAGAAAGCTCATAAGTCAAGCCTCTGAGTTCAATATTGTCTACACTTAGAAATTTCAAATTTCATCATAATAGTCCATAAAACTTGGCTTACCACTCCAGAAGACATCTTCCATTGCAAGCAACAAGTCCATGCCTATTCCTCTAAAACAAAGGTTCCAAAACATCAACATCCACATGGCCAGGTACATCTCAGCCCACTCCTCGGTACCAAGTTCTGTATCAGACAGCTTCAGGTTCGCTGAGATGAACTTCCAGACCAGGCACAGTTATGGAGGAAGAGATATTTATTAAAGCTTACTGATCCAGGGAAAGTTCCATAATGGCAAAAGAAGCTTGTCTGCCTTCACAGGCCCAGACAGAGAGAGAGAAGCACAAGCCTAAAGCCAAAAGCCAAACAGCATGCTTCAGGAACTCCAGCTAGGCACGCTTTGCATATTTTTAGATTGAAATCTGAAACCCACCACCACACCTTAAGATCCACTCAGTGACACTGCCTCCATCCAGGTGCCTAAAGATGCAAACTACAAACAAATAAGCAACTGAATATATTGGGGGCCATCTATTCTATTCAAACCACCACATATGTAAACAAAGTCTGTATGAGGGCAATGGGGCAGAGACCTAAGATCCACTAGAACTTGCTCTGCCAGGCATGGAATGAATGGGAATCCTCACAACATGGGGGGAATTTAGACTTCAATTTTTCTCACCCTGGGCATGAATAAAAACTTTCATACCAGATAGCTGTCACAACCAGTTACCCAGGGGCTCTTCATTGGCAGGAAATGTCACTTTAGCCTGTCTCACAATTAAATGTATATTATATGTATATATGTATATATGTAAATGTATAGTGTGTGTTCTAAATTTTGTCTAAAATTTTAAGATGGCCCCAAGTTTGGAAAATTTAATCACCCACTCAGCTTTGAGCAGACTGTAAATATGCATTTTTATACCAATTTATATTTATAATTTCTTTTCTTTCTTTTCAATTTTTTATTAACAATTCCCATGATCATAAATAATATCCCATGGTAATGCCCTCCCTCCCCCCACTTTCCCCTTTGAAACTCCATTCTCCATCATATCCCCTCCCCCTCTCAATCAGTCTCTCTTTTATTTTGATGTCATGATCTTTTCCTCCTATTATGATGGTCTTGTGTAGGTAGTGTCAGGCACTGTGAGCTCATGGATATCCAGGCCATTTTGTGTCTGGGGGGAGCACATTGTAAGGAGTCCTACCCTTCCTTTGTCTCTTACATTGTTTCCACTACCTCTTCCACAATAGACCCTGAACCTTGAAAGGTATGATAGAGATATTACAGTGCTGATCATTCCTATCACTTCTTTCCAGCACCATGATGCCTTCTGAGTCATCCCAAGGTCACTGCCATCTGAAAAGAGAAGTTTCTCTACCAAAAGTGAGAGTAGCATTAATATATGGGTATGAACATTAAGAGAAGTGCTTACTGGGAGGTTGATAAGCATAGTATAAATATTTAGCCAGACAGCAGCAGAACTCACACCCCTACAGCTCATGACTACCCCTGTTTTAAGTTTTCAGTATCAGGGATGTATTCGCTCCCATGGAGCAGGCCTCCAGTACAATTAGAGGACAGTTGGTTTCTACCATGACAGACATGCCACTATTGCACCCATTGGCTCACTTGGCATGTCTGGCCAAATATAAGGCTTGCAGTATCTACTGCTGAGTATCTTCACTGGTAATTTCTCACTGTCCCATTGAACTGCATGCAGAATGGCTTTTTCCAGGTTTCTGTCAGCTGGTCTACATGGAGGAGCTTATCAGCTCCGTTCCAGCAGGATTTCTCAGTGGCCTTGCAGCCCAAGTATGTGAATTCTTCAGCAATAGGGTCTTACCATCTATTCCTAGTGGGAAACCAAGGGCCTCAACAATGGCCTATAATGTTTTGGGGGCATCAGGGACCTCCCGGGCCAACAATTCACTGGAAGGCAACCCATCCCTGGCACTGAAAGTTTTCTCGCAACAATCTACAGTTCCTGAGTGATCCATTGTCCAAAAACATAGATTTCCATATGATTTATTTATATTCTCTTAGATTTTCATTAGCCCTCCTTCCACCTTTCCTTTACTCAATCTCATCCCCTAACCTCACTTGGGTCTTTTCACCTTCTACAGGCATCACCCCTAGGATGGTATTGTGTATATGTATATATGTAAGTAATTTCTTTTAAACTATAAGGAAACTAGACAGTGGATTTATGGACCAACAAACCTGGTAAGGATGTGGAGGAAGCAAAAGAATGTAAGACCAATGGGAGCAAGAAGTTGCTGGTTTAATGTCTCACATACTTGCTCTCTCTATGATAAGCAGGATGGTGGGCAGAGACCAGGTGCTCATGTGGAGAGACATAAAAGTTTATGGATCATTGAAAAGCAGTGTCTGGGAATAAAAAAAAAAAAAAAAGAACACAGATCTAACCTGATATTCACAGGAAAGCAAATTTATCATTTCCGGGATCATGTAGAAAAGAACCAGAAGGAAACAAAGGGATTCTGGGAGTTCTAAGTAGGAAAGTAGGTCCACAAAAACCAGTGGGGTCAAGGCTTGAGGCAGAATCCCTGATTGCCCCAACCTTGCCTGATGCCATTGCTGTTAACTTCCCTCCCACAAGCACAACTGCAGAATTGAGAAAGGATTGAAGATAGTATCTATGACTTAGGAAGCCAAACAGAAGATTTAAAGTTCATGAAAGCTTAACCCTTCTAGAACTCATATGCAATGGGACAGAATACATGGCAACTAAACCAGCAATGAAAAGGAGTCCAAAGGACCACAGGTTTTTGTTGTTGTTGTTGTTTTGTTTTCTTTTGTTTTGTTTTATAAGAGCATTTTTCCTCCTGTCCCTCTGCCCTTCTCTACAGAGCTGTGGTAATTCTAACCATCCATGCATTGAAAACCCAGTTAATCCATCCATTCCATCATTCATTCATTCATTTTAATTTTTTTCAGGAAAAATTCTGACACTAAAAATACAATATTGAAATATACCTTGGACACGGACTTTCTGCATCTTATACTCAAAGTGAGACATAGATGAGCAAACACAGTTTTGCCCCACAACGTGGAAATGTAACCCTTACATGCGAAGAACTTTTTATAGCAGATTTGGAAGGTATGTTTGGATAAGATGTTAGTGAGCAGGAAGTGGGTAGAAAGGAATATTCAAGGAGCAAAGACCTAGCTGGTACAAGAGAGAAGATTGTGCCTTCTTAAACCTGAAAATCTTCTGTTTAGCATTTGTTCTAGAACTATAGAAAGAAGGAGCACATCAGTAGCTGGAGCTCTTACTGGTACTTTAAATAGAATTCCAAGGAATTACTCTAGGATGAATGAAATATGTATTTACATTTATGTTCATATTTATATAGTGGTATAAGGTTTGCACATGTCCTCACACATCATTTGGGAAATACATTATAATGTGCATTCTAGATTTGTACAAATATTGTTTTCTCAATAACTACTTGAGGTATCTTATGGCATGTTCCTGATGTGGCTCTTGGGATGTTATTTCAATGTTTTTCAGTATTTTTCAAGGATTACAAACATATGGTTTATATGGTCTGGCAGGTAAGAATGCATGATATTAGCTGATACGGGAAGTAAGTGGTAGTGATGCTGGTGAAATGGAGGATATGCATATCCATCATTTGCTAAGTTATAACTAAGCAATGCAACACCAAAGTAGAAAAACATTTTCCAGAACATTTGATCATTCTCTATAGACCTCTTGCTTGTGGGCGTTAAAAAAAAATCTGCAAAGAGGATTTGTTCTAAAGCCATTTATTAATGAGCTCTGTTGTAGGTCAGAAAAACCAAAAGAAAAAATTATAATTTATTCTAAGAAGATAACATTTGAACATATTTCCATGTTTCTGTTTTCTTCAACATAATAAAGTGATTTCATTCAAGGTCCATGTGTGCAATTAAAATCATGGTAAACACAAAAGGAGCACTGACTCTAATATGACCAAAATGAAACCATGTATCAATTTGAGAATGTGGATTATCAGAATAATATGAGGTTTCTATTGAGCCAGGCAAAAACTGTATATTTGCTAATATATTCATAACATATATGTATATATATACATATATATGCTTGTTCATGGTTAAACTAAAATGTTAAGGGAGGATGATAAGAAAAATGATGACAGAAGACTGATAGTAAAATGGGGAAATAATTACTCTTTTGATCATCTAGTATATAATAATGCAGTTAGGATGATTTATTAATTGCTTGAAATCTAAATGCCCTTTGTAATATCTTCATAAAAACCAACATTAAATTTTCATTTTTAGTGTAAGTTTGAATGTTAACACTGCATTTCTCTTGTGCTTTATGACTTATAAAACACTTCTTGTTCAACAGGATGTGGTAGATCTTGAATAGAAGTCAGATGTTCCAGTCTGTACTCTAGTTGCAGGAAAAAAAAAAATACTTGTATAATGTAAACGGTGCTTTTGGACTTCATAGGACCTGGTGGTCTTGTCACCTCATGGTTACATAATCTCGGTCAAGGCTGAGTGGGTTTTTGTGGATAGTAGAAGTTTGGTTTAGGTGAAGGAAAATTATTTAAAATTTAGTAATGAAGGGAAAATTTAGAGCAGTATGTCCCTTCAATGTTATCTTAAGACAGTGTTTGATAAATTTTGACTATTAATGGTTTGATTAAGTCCCAGTTTAAAGTACTAGAAATGTATAATATCTCTTAATAGCAACATATAAAATCTCCATGGAGAAATTGGGGCATCTGTTTGACTCCATTTTCACACCTTTACCTCTCAGTCATCTAATTCCTGCTTTTGAGTCTAAATCAAAGCCTAAAATATTTACAATTATATATCAAATTTGATTTATTTTGCAGGCATCAATGACATTTTTTTATCTCTTTAAGAAACATATGTGTTTTTTATGGAGAATAGAAAGCATAGTTCAATAAAATTTAAGGAAAACCACGAAGGGCATTTGTTTCTGATAAACATATACACAGCTGCAGCAATGCTGGCAGGGCCATGTGCCAGAGAGAGCGACGTGTTTGCTACTGCAAACTGCTCTGCTCACCCTTTATCCAGTAACAGCTGGTAAAATGGTATTTAAGGACGGTTTGATTTAATCTAATGAGAAACTCTGCTGCAATGCATGATGCTGCCTGTAGAAAATAATTGGACAAACATTGTTTTTTTATGTTGCTATAATAGTTGCAATTTCAATAAATAGGAATTTATATGCATACTTATTTGGTAACATCGCACTCTAGATAAATCTAGTGATTCCTAAAGTAAATACACACACTCACATGTGTATATATATATATATATATATATATATATATATATATATATATGTGTGTGTGTGTGTGTGTGTGTGTGTGTGTGTGTGTGTGTGTGTGTATATATATATATATATATATATACATATATATATATATGTATGTTTATATATATATAAGTGTGCCATAGGTTAATGCTACTGGAAACCTCAGTCATGGAAGGAAAATTCCTTTTTGCTGTGGGTGGTAGTGACTGAAAAGACTCATTGCTTACCCGTAAATTGAAGAAAATAATCAGACACCTAAATCTCCTCTTCAGTGCTCAAAGAACACCACAGAAGAGGAAGGCAGAAAGAATTTAAGAGCTCCAAATGTGAAAGGGGCAGGATGTTGTGTAGCTGTTTCTTCTGAATTAAATTATGTCCTTCTGGAGGGGGATAGATATATAAGACTCAGGAAGCTAATGAAACCTAGTAGACTTGGGAAACTCTTACCACTGAGCAGATTCACAAGTCTCCTCCTCTAGGTTATAGGAGCAGTAAACATACTGCTTGGAAATAGAAGAGAAACTCTCTGGTGGAGCTGCCTGCAAGTGGGGCAAGGAGCTCCAAGGATGCAATGTTCATGAGTCATCACCTATGTGGGGTGGGTTGTGTGCTGAGCTACTGCTTCAGTATCACCCATTCCTCTACAAGTAAGATGTTACTGGTATCCTTAGTAACTCAATAAACTACATGTTTTACATTATTTTTAGATAAACTATATATATATACATATATATACACTATATACTATATATATATATATATATATATATATATATACTATATATACACTATATACTATATATATATACTATATACTATATATATATACTATATACATGTACATATATATATATATATATATATATATATATATATACACACACACACACACGTATAAATGATATAGATAAACATGTAATTTCTTAACCTCTTCAACATTCTATATATAGAAACTTCAGTAAACCTTACTGAAAAATAAGCAGTATGAGGCTTCCGGTTAAGATGGCAGCTTAGGAACCACACCAAAGCAGCCTAGGGGAGAAAAAGCCAAAGAATAACCAGCAAAATACATACTTTTACTAAAAAGTGAGGTGTATAAGAAATTAAAACTGCAGCAGAGAAGTAGGAGAGATCCAGAGCATCCAGAGCCCACACAGGCAGCCCGAAGATGCTCCAGCAGTGGCAGCTCCAGGTCAGGCAGTGGCGGCTTTGGCTCCGTCAGGGGCGACTCCGGCTCCAGCTCCATCATTGGCAGCACCAGCTCCAGCAGTGGCAGCAGCGGCTCTGGCAGTGGTGGATCCAGCAGTGGCAGCAGCTCCAGCAGCAGCAGTGGCGGATCCAGCAGTGGGGGCTCCAGCAGTGGCAGCTCCAGCAGCATCGGTGCCAGGTCTGCGGGGCCACAGCTGCCAGGCTCAGCTTGCCCCACAGGAAAAGCCAGTGCCCAGCTCTAGAAAACAGAACAGCAGTCCAGCGATCCAACCAGCCTACTTGAACCCACAGGGCACCAAAGAGGGATGCAAGCAGAGCGCAGCATAACTGAGACCAAAATCATCCAAAAAGGTAACTGGGATTGCACCAGGGAAGGGTCTCACTTGGTCACAAGCTGACTTGGAACCCTCAACAGATCAGAAATCTTAACATCTCTGTTGATAGAGGATCTGGTTGTTGTAATACCTACTCTTCCATAAATAGTGCTGTTTCTCATTGAATGTGTACATTGTTTAGTTAAATTTTAGAATCTATCTGTATTTTGTTCCACTCAGCCTACTTGAATACTCCCATAGCAGGCAAACCCAACCCCAAGGAACACCTTTGTAGATACTCTGAGAGTCTGAAGAGCCACACATAACACCTTAAGCTCCTACCCTGAAGATATATAACATCAGATTGATTGATACAGCTAAGAATACCCAGCCAACTAGAAAATCCAAGCATTAACTTAATCCAAGATGCAAAAACATATACATTATAACAAAAGAATCACTAAAAATCAAGACAATATAAATCCACCAAAAAGTACTAATGCATCAGAAATGACTTCCAGTGAGAAAGAGTTAGAGGAAATGCTTGAGAAAGATTTCAAAAGAATGATTGTAAATATGTTCAAAGAAGAAATCAAAGAATCAAAGAAGAAATCAAAGGAATCAAAGAAGACACAGGACACCAATTTAGTGAAATAAAGAAGTCAATACAAGACATAAATAAGGAAATAGAAATAATAAAGAAAAAACCAGTCAGAATTACTAGCAATGAAGAACACAGTTAATGAAATAAAAAACTCTAGAAAATCTCACCAGTAGAATGGATGAAGGAGAGGACAGATTATCTAAGCTAGAAGACCAGGTGGCAGATCTAATACAGTCCAACAAAGAGAAAGACAAACTAATAGAAAAGTATCAATGGGAATTTCAAGATATTTAGGACACTATGAAAAGATCAAACCAAAGAATTCAGGGCATAGTAGAAGGAAAAGAATTTCACTCGAAAGGCATAGTAGGCATCTTCAACAAAATCATAGAAGAAAACTTATCCCAAATTGGGAAAGAGGTGCCAATGCAGATACAGGAAGCCTTTAGAACACCAGCCAGACAAAACCTGGAAAGAACCTCTCCTCACCATATTATAATCAAACTACCAAACACAGAATCCAAAGAAAAAATATTGAAAGCAGTTAGAGAGAAAAATCAAGTTACCTACAAAGGCAAGCCCATCAGGATTACAGCAGATTACTCAACACAAACTTTAAAAGCCAGAAGGGCTTAGAGTGATGGATTCCAAGTCCTGAAAGATAACAACTGTCAACCAAGGTTACTTTATCCTGCAAAGCTATCCATTCAAATAGACGGAGAAATAAGAACATTCCATGACAAAAGCAGGCTAAAGGAGTACTTGAAGACAAAACCAGCTCTACAGAAAATACTTGGAAGAATCCTCCATGCTGAACAGAAGGAAAAGCACACATATAAGGAACCTGGAAAAAACAAACAATACTCAAATACTAGTTAACACAAGAGAGCAAAGGTAGAACTGGAACTACAAAAAAAAAAAAAAAAAAAAGGGAAGCATAAATACACACCTTTCAATAATATGTCTTAATGTCAACGACCTCAATGTCCCAACCAAAAGACATAGGTTTGCAGACTGGGTTAAAAAGAAGGATCCTACAATTTGTTGTCTCCAAGAAACTCACCTTTCTACAAAGGATGGACATTATCTTAGGGTGAAAGGCTGGAAATCAGTGTTGCAAGCAAATAGGCCTAGAAAACAAGAAGGGGTTGCTATCCTAATATCTAACAAGGTAGATTTCAGTCCAACGTTAGTCAAGAAAGATAAGGAGGGTCACTTTATATTGATTAAGGGCACACTCCAACAGGAGGACATTACAATCCTAAACATATATGCATCTAACATGGGGGCTCCCAAATTCATCAAACAAACACTATTAGAACTAAGGTCACAGATAACACCAAACACAGTGGTTGTGGGGGACTTCAACACCCCACTCTCATCAATTGACAGGATGTGGAAAAGAGGAACCCTTCTACACTGTTGGTGGGAATGCAATCTGGTCCAGCCATTGTGGAAATCAGTGTGGAGGTTCCTAAGACAGCTAAAAATCGACCTACCATATGACCGAGCTATAGCACGCCTAGGCATATATCCTAAGGACTCATCTCATTTCCTCAGACTACATGCTGTACCATATTTATTGCTGCTCAATTCACAATAGCAGGGAAATGGAACCAGTCTAGATGTCCCTCAACTGATGAATGGATAATGAAGATATGGCACATTTATACAATGGAGTTCTACTCAATGGTCAAGAAAAATGAAGTTATGAAATTTGCAGGAAAATGGATGGATCTGGAAAGGATTATACTAAGTGAGGTAACCCAGGCCCAGAAAGCCAAGTGTCGCATGTTCTCTCTCATATGTGGATCCTAGCTACAGATGACTGGGCTTCTGTGTGAGAAGGCACAAACTCAGTAGCAGAGGCCAGTAAGCTAGAAAAGAGATATAAAGGGAAGAGAAAGGAAGGGAGGGGGTACTTAATAGGATGGTATTGTATATATGTAAGTAGAAGAATAGATTAATGAGGGTGAAAAGGCCCAAAATAAGGTCTGGGGAAGAGATTGAGTAAAAGAAAGGTGGAGGGACAGCTAATCAAAATCTAAGAGGATATAAATAAACCATATGTAATCCTACTTTTTTGGACAATAGAACACTCAGGAGCCATAGATTGTTGCTAGAAAATTTTCAGTGCCAGGGATGGGATATCTTCCAGTGATGTTGGCCAGGGAGATCCCTGATGCCCCTAAAACATTATAGGCAATTGCCAAGGCCCTTGGTTTCCCACCAGGAATAGATGGTAAGACCCTATTGCTGAAGACTCCATATACTTGGGCTGCAAGGCCACTGGGAAATCTCGCTGGATCTGAGCTGATAACCTCCTCCATGTAGACCAGCTGACAGAAAGATGAAAGAAGCCATTCTGCATGTAGTTCAGTGGGAGAAAGAGAAATCACCAGTGAAGATACTCATCAACGGACACTGCAAGCCTTATAATTGGTCAGCCAGGCTAAATGAACCAATGGGTGCAATAGTGGCATGTCCGTTATGGGGGAAACCAACTACCCTCTAATTAATTGGACTGGAGTCCTGCTCCATGGGGAGGGAATACATCCCTGATATTGAAAACTTAAAACAAGGGTAGTCATGAGCCCCAGGGGTGTAACATCTGCTGTTGTCTGGCCAAATGTATATACTATGCTTATCGAACTGCCTAGTAAGCACTTCTGTTATTGTTCACACCCTTATATTAATGCTACTCTCACTTTGTAGAGAATCTCCTCTTTTCAGATGGCAGTGACCTTAGGATGACTCAGAAGGTGTCATGGTGATGAAAAGAAATGACTGCAGCGCTCAGTACTGCAATATCTGTATCACACCTTCCAAGGCTCAGGGTCTAATGTGGAAGTGGTGGCTGAAAGAATGTAAGAGCCAAAGGAAGGGCAGGACTCCATACAACATGCTCCTTCCAGACACAAAATGGCCTGGATATCCATGACCTCGCAGTGCCTGACACTACATGCATAAGACCATCATAAGAGGAGGAAAAGATCAAGACATCAACAGTAAAAGAGTGACTGATTGAGATGGGGAGGGGGTATGATGGAGAGTGGAGTTTCAAAGGGGTAAGTGGGGGGAGGGAGGGTATTACCATGGGGTATTTTTATAATCATGGAAACTGTTAATAAAAAAAAGTTAAAAAGTATGTTCTTATATATGCATACATGAACGTTCAATTCCATTTTCCTTACATTTCCATTACAAATTCTGAAATCATTGGAACAAGAAAATTACCCCCATTGGTATTTCTTCATGACTTTTTACAGAAAGTACTTGAGACCACAAATGACCATATCTTGACACTATTTGAGACAGAATTGATTGATGGACTAATCTCAAATAGTTATCACAAAAACAATGTCTTTATGTATTATCCAGGATATTTCTTTGAAAAACTTATTAATTTGTAGGTTGTATTTTATTCTTATCCAATTTCTTCATTTATCTTAATCCCTTATTTCATCTTAAAACTTTTTTTGAGGTATGGTCTCCCTGTAGGCCAGGCTGACCTGGAATTCAGTATGTAGTCTCAGTCTGTCCTCAATCTCACAACAATCCTCCTGCCTCAGACTCCTGAGTGGAGTGCTGGGATTAAAGGAAGTTTGTGCCACCACCAGGGTGGAGGTAGAAAGGGAAATGGAGGAAAATAGAGAAAGGAAGAGAGAGAATGGGCTCACCAGGGTTTGTAAACACTGTAAATGAACCCCAGATGCATGTGCCACTCTGTGTGTCTGGCTTTACATGAGTAATGGGGAATCAAAGCAGGTTGTTAGGCTTTGCAAGCAAATGCCTTAACCTCTGTGCTATCCCTCCAGGCCCCATATTTCCTTTTAGATTGCAGCCATTGTGATGACATATATAAGGTATAAGGCAGACTGAGTTCACAATAGGTGTAGTTTTGTATAATATCTAGTATATTATATATTACTCCTTGCTTTGACCAAATTCCTGGCAGGAAGCAGCTTAAGGAAGAAGGGAGTTAATTATGTCTTACAGTTTCAGGTGACGCAGTCCGTCATGGCAGGGAAGGTGTGGCAGCAGGAACAGGACATCAGCCCGTCACAAGTACCCCCAGCCAGGAAGTAGAAGACAAACAAGAAGTGGGGTCCAGCTATAAAACCTCAAAGCCCATACTGAGTGAACTATTTCCTCCAGCAAGTTTCCACCTTCTCAAAGTTCTACAACTTTCCGAAACAGTGCCACCATCTGAAGACCAAGTGTTCAAACATGTAAGCCTATGGGGGGGCATTTAAAAAATTTATTTATTTATTTGTTTATTTTAGGTTTTCGGGGTAGGGTTTCAGTCTAGCTCAAGCTGACCTGGAATTCACTATGTAGTCTCAGGGTGGCCTTGAACTCATGGTGATCCCCCTTCCTCTGCCTCCCAAGTGCTGGGATTAAAGGCGTGAAAAAATTTATTTTCAAACCACAATGAACTATATAAAAATAGTGTGGCCAGGTTTGGGGGCACATGCCTTTAATCCCAGCACACAGGAGGTAGAGGTGTGAGGATCTCCATGAGTTCAAAGCCACCCTGAGACTACATAGTGAATACCAGGTCAGCCAAAGCTAGAATGAGACCCTACCTTGAAAAACCAAATACACATCATGGAGTATATGTCAGTTACTTGAATGAGAATTTTATTAATGAAAGCATCACCCTGCTGAAAGAATTGTTCAAATCCTTTATGTAGGAAACAGGGTATATATCTGCCTTTGGAGTGTTCAGGCTTGAGACACTCCAGGGAACCTTCTGTGAATGTCTTAGGGATCATTGCACTTTCTCCTATGAATTTGGAGAAAGGAAGGTTTCTGGCAGTATTAGAGGATTCTAAGAGGTAAAAAGATGATACTTTGGCTTGGCCTTGAAAACCAAAGTTAATGTTTAAAGAAAAACTTCTGACTGTTAAACATGTGCATCTAGGTTGGAGTAAATATGGAAAACTGCCAGGGAACCAGAAAGGAGCCTATCACACTGCAGAAAAGAGGCTTTTAGGGGTAGGTGGGGAAGACAATATAAAACATGATATGTCAAAGTGGACAAGGGTCGACAGTGAGGAGGGTGAACGTGTACAGCAGGGAAAGGGGGAAGGGATATGGGAGCAGGGGAAAAGTTAACCCAAACAAAGTATGTATGACCATGTCATAAGGAAACCTGCTACTTTTTAAGCTAATTTAAAAATAAATAAACTTTTAAGCCGAGAAATTCAAAATGAAATAATATTGCATATGGCATTAGAAATAAGAAGACAATCGACTGCTTCAGAGCAGAAAGCACACACAGAATATCCAATAGCCAATCCAATATCACAGAAGAAAAATCAATGAACATGAAAACATAATATAAATTTTCCAAACTGAATCATGCAGGGGGCAGAAATATCTACAAACAATAGTAGCTCATCTGTGGTCTGTGCTACAATATCAAATGTGCAACATGTGTATAATTGCAGAAAAGAAGGTACTGAGACCATAAATACCTATTACATAACTAGTTAAATAGAAGGATGCTTAAAAGGATTATAATAGGGCTGGAGAGATGGCTTTGTAGCTACAGAATTTGCCTGCGAAGCCTAAGGACTAGATTTTGATCCTCCAGTACCAACATAAAGCCAGATGTACAGTGGCACATACATCTAGAGTTTTTTTTTTTTTTTTGCATTGGTTAAAGGCCCTGGCATGCCAATTCTCTGTATCTTTCTGCCTCTTTTCTATCTCTCTCTGCTTGCAAATAAATAAATAAAAATATGTTTTTAAGTTTTAAAAGAGAGGTGATAATGTGGAAAGGCTACTTAAAAATGGACTACTATGCCTATATTTACATAAGGCAAGTGATAGTTATGAAAAAGGAATAGTACCTGGGATAAAGATAGAAATGTCAACATATTAAAGAGATCAACTTACTCAGAGATGATAATACTAACAAATTTATACATATAAATGTAAACATATATATATATGTATATGTATATACATATCTTTAGAACAAATTCAAAATTGACCAAGAAAAAGACAGACGTGGATTTTTATAATAATATGTGTATGAATATGTGCTTCATTTATAAAAGCCTCAAACTGGAAGAAAATATGGTAAGAAATGAACAGATAAAGGCATATTGAAATGCTACTCAGCAATAATAAAGAGAAAATCCTGATAAATTCAAGTATATGAATAAATCTAAAAATATATGTTTTCTAGCAAAAGAATCCAGGTACACAAAATGCACAGTGCTTGCTTTCATTTGTATTAAATTCTTGACAATACAAAAATAACATATAATAATGAAAGATTAGCCCATTCTAGGGTGTGTAGGAAAAATTGACACAAAAGGCCCAAAATGACCATTTTTAAAATGACAGATTGTCTAAAATTTGATTGTGTTGTTAATTACATGAACATGTAAAATTTCAAAAATTCAAAACTATAGTATTCAAGTATTTTTATTATATACTGTGTTCTTTAAAGAAGTTGTTTATACACTAAGAGAACACTATAACAAAACACATGCATAAAGATACCAAAAATCCTTAATTTTGAAGGAAAATAATGATGAGACATAAAAGAAAAACAATGGTTAAAAATTTGAGAAATAGCAAATTGGAGAAAGTAAATTTGGCTTGGCAAAAGTAATGTGATAAATTCATATACATTTGGGGAAAAATCAAAAATGT
Organism: Dipus sagitta; assembly: GCA_036346955.1. Lineage (NCBI taxonomy): Eukaryota > Metazoa > Chordata > Mammalia > Rodentia > Dipodidae > Dipus > Dipus sagitta. The sequence goes on along the minus strand of CM070772.1, from coordinate 38,460,246 downwards.
ACACAACAATATTTAACCTTTTAAATAAATATCAAGTTTCCCTCTGTATTCTGGAAATTTTTCAGCACAAAGCTCCCTACCTATAGCAATATTCATGAAAAACAGAAACATGTCAATTTGTTGTGACAGTCTGCAAAATGTCAGTGTAACTCCTGAATTAACAAAATGAATTGCAATTGAATGTTATTTTTCTGATCATTGCATTTTAGGAGACTGATAATTCATGCAAGGTTTATATAGAGGCATTTTTAAAGTCAGTATATACAGGAGAAACTTTCATGTTATTGTGGAACTAGTAAACAATGCATATGCCTGCAACAACTATGCCAACACTATTTAGACATGGTGTATGATAAAATAATGATATGTATTGTTTTTATGCACATAAAAACTTAACTTATAATCCTAACAACAAAACAGCAAGGTCAGTATTAAATCTTCATTTTAGAAAGAGAAAAATCTGAAAGTGGGAAAAATTACAACCTATCTGAGAAAAATGTATGTTATTTAACAATGATCTCATGCCCCTTAAGTACTGGAATCAGGATTAAACCCCTCAGTCTTGATTGCCTTTTCTTACTGAATCAGAGAGATTAAAGTTGACCTTTTCCAGAAAACTTTATCAGAAGCCCCTGGCAGAGTTAATCACTCTCATCTGTATCCCCCAAATATTTTTGTGCAGTTTTATTAGTTAACTTTTACTAGTCATATGCCTTAGTCTTTTTAATAGAGCCAGCTCCTTAAAGGTAGTATTAGTTCTCAGTCATTCATTATATTCTCTGCAGGCAGTAGTCTCTGGAACATATTTAGTGGACAATTAATGACATTTTAAGCAATGAATTACTGATACATATATGTTAGTGAACATTGAGGAATGTGAGATGCAGATTTATTTACAGTAAACAAAATGATATTTAAAAAGGAAAATATTAAAAACTATTAGGGAAGACTATACATTATATCAACCATCATAGGTATTAAAGTACAGTAGTAGTTAGTAAATATTTTTAGAATGTACATGCAACATAATATTCTTTAATGAAATATAGCTGCATAACTCAGTAACTTCTGGCTTAAAGTTAAAAATCATACTAGAATAAATTAGAGATCACAATATTTCAGAACCTAATGACTTCATACCGGAATAAACTCTGAAGTAATCATTACATTTCAATGAAGTATTTAAAACCAGGAATCTGCCCATAAACAAGCTGTTTCATTTTATATCTATGAAGAATGGAGCCCCAAGGGATTAAATTATGTGTACAGTAATGCATCCATTGTGCTCTGATTCCAGCCATGATTGAGTAACTGCCATTGGAATCTATCAGCAAACAGAGACATGGAAATAAATGTGACAGTATCTGAGTTTGGATCACAGACACTGAAGTCCCATCATCACCCAGCTCTCTGCCTGGGAACAATTTCATAATTCTGGGAAGAGAAATGCTCTGGGGTCAGAGAGAAGCCCTGCTGTGAGCTCCCTCCCCCCCCCCCCCGTCTTCCCTCCCCTCTGTGCCTTCCTCTCTCTCTCTCTGTCCTCTCTTCCTACTTCCTTCTAGGCTGTCTTAAGAGGAGTGGCCTTACCATTGCCGCAGGCTTCTGCCTGTATAATCTTCTCTAGCAGATGCCCAGAAATAATGAAGCCACGTGACCATAGATCAAAATATATAAAATTGTGAACCAAATTGTTGTTTTCTTTTGAATTGTTTTCTCAGGTAATTTGCAACAACAGAAGACAGTCTAACATATACATTTAAAATGTGTTGAAGATATTAAAGAAAGAAAATAATCTAATGAATAAACAGGCAGAGAACCACAAGAGAAAATGGAAATTAGTCTTTTAAAAAGAGGAAATTCTAAATGATAAAATGGAGCAACAGAACTAAAAAAATCATCATATAGATATAATATCATGCATTTAGCTGAAAACTATTCTATGACCCTTAAGGTAGGGAGATAGAAATAATCCAGTCTGGACAAGCGATAAAAGAAAATAAATTAATAATAAACCAGTCTTACCCAGGCATGGTGGCAATGCCTTTAATCCCAACAGAGGCAGAGGTAGGAGGATCATTGAGAGCTTGGGGCCACCCAAAGACTGTAGAGTGAATTCCAGGTCAGCCTGGGCTAGAGCAATGCCCTACCAAAACAAACAACAACAACCACCCCCCAAACTAGTCTTAGTCAATTATAGGACAATAATAGTAATATGTGAGTAATTAAATTATGAAAAGAAAAATGCAACATTGAACCAGAGGAATACTTAAAGAAATGATGGCTTGTAACTTCCTAAATACGACAAAACCCCTAAATTACAAGTCAAACACTATATATATATATATATATATATATATATCTTTAACTAAGCTCATCATTGTCAAATCACAGAAACACAAATGCAGAATGTGGAGAACAATGCTACAGAAAAGCAAAAAGAACATGTATTTTCTCCCATGAGATAAAAAGAAGACTAAAGACATTAAAACTGCATGTTTCAGGGCTGCATAGATGGTGCAGTGGTTTGATTCAGGTGTCCTCCATGAATTTATGTGTTCTGAATGGCTTAGGTCCCCAACTGTTGACAGTTTGGGAATTAAAGTTTCCTAGAGGCAATGCTTTGTTGGGGTAGGGCTTATGACTATTATAGCCAGCTTGTGCTTGGCACCTCTCCTGTTGCTGTTGTCCACCTTATGTTGGTCAGGAGGTGATGTCCACCCTCTCTCTGCTCATGCCATTGTTGTCCCCTGCCATCATGGAGTTTCTCCTCCAGCCCAAGCCAACATAAACCCTTTCCTCCCACAACCTGCTCTTAGTTGGGTTTATTTTCTGCCAGCAATGCAAACCTCACTGCAACGAGTGCTTAGCAACTAAGGCAATTGCCTGCAAAACCTGACTCAGGTTTGATTCTTCAGACCCATGGAAACCAGATGCACACAGTGGCACATGAGTCTCGAGTTCATTTTCAGTGGCTAGAGGCCTGACATATCCAAATTCTCTCTCAAAAATAAATGAAAATAAAACTAAAAGTGCATCTTTCAAATACTGAAGAAAAACACTAGAACCCTACTAATCCAGAATTCTAATAATTAAATATTTTATATTATGAGAGTTTTAGGTGATGGGGTCCAAAGTGTGTACTCTTCTTACTAAATAAAGTTAAAAATGCAGTGAAATAATATTTAATACTAACTAGAACGATTAAGAAAAGAGGCTAATAGCAACAAATATTGCCAAAGATGCAAAATAACTAGAGTTGTCATACACTGCTGGTAGAGATATAAAATACTAGAATTGCTTTGGCAAATAATTTTGTAAACTTCTCATCAAATCAAGTATGTATACTTGCAATGACCAACCAAATTCAGACATGGACATTTATTCAAAAGAAATATGCACTAACAAAAAATTTGTCTTCAGAAAGATTTGAATGTATTTATAAGAATGTTATTAATTGTAGCCAAACTTGGAAATAACCCAAACGTCTGTCAATATGAACATAGCAAACAAATTATTGTGTGTTGATATCATTGAATGCTATTCAATAACTAAGTGAGCAACAAAAGCAACCCATTGCATTGTGCAATGACCAGGATACAAATAAAAGACTTTATGCTAAGCTGGAATAGCTGGACATCGAAGACCATATATTATATGACTTTATGTGAAATTCAAAAGTATGCATAGACAATCTATAATGATAGAAATAAGATCAACATTTGGCTAAATAAATCAGGATTAATTAGAAGTAAAATATTTCTTGGGATAATGGGGTGGGCCTTATGAGGAAGACTGATTACAGGAGTACACACATTTGTCAACACACTTAATATGATCCTCAAAGATCTATGCAAGGCATTTCACCGAGAAAAAAACAAGTTTATAAAGGAGTAGCTAAACATTATTTAGGCAAGATCATCTTAGGCACAAACGTTTCAGGAAAACAAGTTTCTTCTTGCATTAGGCAGTTATGCTTGCTAAAATCTGCTGACGGGGCTGGGAAGATGGCTCAGTAGTTAAAGACACTTATTTAAAAATTGCTGATGTGTGGGAAAGTATGCAGGAAAAGGAGAACAAATGTTATAAGAAGAGTTATTGAAATGAGGACTGGCGTCTCCACCTGCATTCCTTGCTTCTTGTTTCAGGTATATTTGCTTATCTGTTACTCATTGAATTACTTGTCATATTTTCATCTATTTCATGTACAGTGTGTTAGGCTTGAAGGAACGTTAGGGTTTACCTTTTTATTGCTTACAACTTACAAACTATTCAGGTGCAGTAGCAGTGAGCACAAGGGGAAATGAAGATTGCATGGATTCCCTGGATTAGAAAGAGAAAATTTGGAAAGTCTTTTCTTAAAGAATAAACGACTTGGGCTGAGGAGATGGCTTAGCAGTTAAAGTTGCTTATTGCAAAGACTGTCAACGAGTTCAATTCTCCCACATAAACCCAGATTTACAAAGAGGCATGTGCATCTGGAGTTTGTTTGCAGAGGCAAGAGGCCCTGGCATGCCCAATTCTCTCACTTTCTTTCTTGCTCGCTCTCTCGCTTATGAATAAATATATCCCCAAAAGAATAAATACATTTAAATGTTTTATTTACTTATTTGCAAAGACAGAGGGGGGATGGGAAAAAATTGGCATTCCAGAACCTCCAGCCACTGCAAACAAACTCAACATGCATGTGCCTATCAATGCATCTAGCTTTATGTGGGTACTGGGGAATTGAACCTTGGTTGTTAGGCTTTGCTGGGCAAGCACCTTAACAGCTAAGTCATCTCTCCAGCCCTAGAATAAACAATTTTTGACAAATGGTAAGTTTTATATTTTTTATTAGTTTTTAGAGAGAGAGAGAAAAAGAGAGGGAATTGGCACATCAGGGCCCCACCCACTAAAATCGAACTCCAGAAGTTGTTCCACCTAGCACACATGTGTGACATTGAGCAAGCATCATCTTGTGTGTTTGATATATGTGGAATATGGAACGAGATCAAACATGGGTCCTTAGGCTTCTCAGGCAAGGTCTTTAACCACTAAGCAATCCTTCCAGCCCCCAATTTTGTTTTTAACATTAGCATAAAAGCTTTATGATATAAAGCTTCACTTTATAAAATAGCAACATTAAGGGTAGATCCTAGATATGAGTAGAATGACTAACAGTAGACACAACTTAATTCGTCTCTAATTGTTTAAAAATGAAAACTTGAAATTTGTTGATAAATGTCCCTATACAATGTGGTCACAGCATCTGTCAATTTAGAGCAGTTCTGCTTAAGGATTCATGAATTAAGCTAGTGTGCAGGGTGTCCTAATTAGACTTTTTATCACTGTAACAAATGTCTCGAAAGCAAGTGAAAGGAAGGAAGTATTTCAGAGGTTTTAGTCTGTAGTCATCTGGGGCAGCAAGGCATAAACAAAATGGAGAAAGGTATTGATAGAGCAATGCAGTTCATCTCAAGGCAGTGGGAAGCTAGAACTCTAAGGAGCCAGGGATAGACGAACCCTTCAGAGGTATATCCCTCTGCCCTCCCAACACCTGCTTTCTCCAGCTACTTCCCAGCATCCAGTTTTGCAACCTCTCAACTATCTATTCAAGGTGTGAATCCAGCAGTGGATTACACCACTGACTAGGTCAGAGCCCACATACTCTGGTTTTCTCTGTGAACACCCTTAAACACACCTAATGTGCCATACTAGTCTCCTAGGCAACCTTCAATCCAATCGATTTGACTATGAAGATTCACCATTTTAGGGCTAGAGAGATGGTTCAGTGGATAAAAGTGCTTGGTTGCAATGCCTCATGGCCAGGGCTCAATTCCCTAGTACCCATGTAAAGCTATACACACAAGGTGGCACACGTATCTGGTGTTTGTGGATTGCAGGAAGCCATAATGCATTCATTGTCTCTCTCTCTCTCTCAATAATAAATAAATAAATAATTTTAAAAAGAGAGTTTCACCAGCATAAAGAGCAACCATCTATGAAGGAAACGGTTTTGCACAGGGTGTTAAACCATGAGTAGTGTGACCACAGTATCTGATCAGGAAGACTCCCCTGGCATAGGAATTATGGCACCAAGTGGGTGAAGACAGCCATATATAAGGGTGATGACTATCTTGCAGCATACCCCCAATTGGTCAAATAGTGCCAGTTTTCAAAAGATTTCACTTTAACCAACTAAGAAGAGACTTGAAGTTACTGATGCACAGCATGCTAGAATTTTTAAATTATTTCAATGGCATAAATTTGGTATAAATTACAAATACATTTTGTTATTCCTGGTGTTATTCAATGTCCACAAGTAATGAGTTGTTTAGGATATAGATCTTCCCTCCCATTATCACCAAATAAAACTGTTTGTTAAAAATGAAAAAAGAACAGTATTTGCATATTCCACGTAGTCAAATTTATAGTATGATATTCTGGCATCTAGATGCCCTAAAGACCTTGCATCATGCCTCCTGATGAAAGCCTTGGGCTTCCTTCTAATCCTGATTCCACCTCAACTCTGCATAGGACATTTCTTATTAGATCAGAAAACAAGAGGACATTTTGTTTTGTTTTGTTTTTGTTAATGTTTAGCTCTTTAATTTCAAAATGGCTACCACATTTCCTAGAAAACTCAATAGGTAGGAAAGTGAGTTTTTCAGTACATAGCAGACAAGCCTTGATATTTTAAAGAGCAAATCTCCAAAGGTCTCTCAGCATACAAAGATTATTTTCTAAATGACAGATTTCAGAGAACTGAGAAAGATATAAGACAAGTTTATTTTAGGGTAATATTTCTTAGGGAAACAGTAGAAGAGGGTGAGGAAAGAGAGAAAAAGGCCATGGTGAAATTTCAGGTGCATTCTAGCTCTCAGAACAGGTAAGCTCAGAGCCAACATCTCCTTAAAACTTAGGAAGATTCCAAGTTACCTTAGAATGCAGAAAGATTATTCTTAAAGAAACTTCAACTTATATCTTTTGCCACTTTATTTAAAGTGACATTGGAGTCATACATCTTTACATCTCCTGCTAAACTATGCATGAAGGTGAATCCTAAAGGGTGGAATCTGGCATGGATTCTTCATGCCATGGTCTCAGAAAACATGAGGAAACAGTAGAAGGTTTTTCCATGGCACAACTAAATCTACCTCTGGAGGTAAGCAATGCCACAGGGCCTGGGCTGAATGCCTAGAGGCCAGTATGGTACACATAATTCTCAAATGGTCCCCTTAGGTTTCTAATCCCAATTTAGGAATTGAAACATATATATAAGAGCAGAGTCCTATTGCCTTACTTGCAGAGCAAAGGAATTTTTAACAAATATAAATACAGTTGCTAATCAATTGAGTTTGTATTAATAAAATATAAGATGATGCAATCTAATCAAGAGATCTTTAAAAGTAGCTCCCTGCAACTGATTGCTGAAACTTCATCAGACAGGTCGGCAGAAACAACTTATATTTACTGCCTTGAATATAAATGTATGAGACCCTCATGAAAAGACCAGAGAGTGAATTTAAGAACATATCATGATGCCTAGCCTCTAGCTAGCAATAAATCTGTGGTCATACATTTTTAGTCACAAGAGATTAGATTCTGTTAACAACTCAAATGAGGCTATAAGAGGATTCTTTGCTAGATAGCCATATATATTCTCAGTCTAACTAATATATTAATTTTGTCTTTGTGATACACTAAAAAGAAAACATAGTTGGTCCTACATGATTACAAGCTAATAAATTGGTATTGTCTAAGAGTGGCATGTTTGCAATCATATGTAGCACAACAGATTTCAGATATGGAGACATTTTCAGATGGTAGTATAGAAAGATGATGGTTGGGCTAGGGCAATGACTCAGTGGGTAAAGGTGTTTGCTCTTAAAGATAGAAAATAGGAGTTCTGAACACCAGAGTCCATAAAAAGCCACATACAAAGAGCATGCACCTCTGCAATCCAAAGACACCTACAGCAACTGGAGAGAGGGTCAGAAAAATCCCAAGGCTCATGAGTCTGGCCTTCCCAGTGTCAAACAACAAGAGAGGCCCTATCTCAAACACAGCCAAAAGAGAGGACCAACACCCTGAAGCTGTCCTCCAATCTCTAAACATGCACATACATGCACACACACAGACACACACACACATGCAAATAAAGGAAACAAAAAAGATGTTATCAAAGCAACTCATGGTCTAACCTACTTAGCAGCAAATAACTTGTTGTGATGTCCAAACAAGTGCAATAGTGGCACACAGCCATGGTGGGGAACCAACTGCTCTCAATTTGGCTTACTGATCCCCTCACTGGTATGGGACCCATAGCTGGAGCTGGGCAACAAGTCAGAACCATATCCAATCATAAGCCCACTCTCCAATATCAACCTACCACCAATTGTGGGCTACAAGAGGGTCTACAACTATTAAATTCTCTATTAAAAAAAAAGTAAGGGTTATCTCATTTGTCCTGATGCTAACTTACTCTACGTTGGAGAACCTGCTTCTCTTTTTCAGATAGATGTAGATCCTAAGGAGAGAGCCACCCCATCAAACCTCAAAAGGGCCCCGGCTGAAACTAAGAAAAACTGGAGAAACAAGCAAGGGGGCTGTTTTCCTGATGAACCGGATACCAGCACAAGGGGGAAGGAGATCAGCACAGAGAAAAATCAACTCCTACCAAATCAGAGAGCCAGAGCCTCAGAGGCCCCCAACACCTCATCACGGAAGCAGACCAAAAATGAACCCAACATGGCTCAGGGAAATTTTGCGGAAGAGGGGGTGGAAAGAATGTCAGAGCCGCATGTTGGGTCATGATATGCAGAGACATTTAGCTTACCCATAACTGTGGGCTAACTCCACAATGCATGACCCGTATACCTCAACAAGGAGGGGCCAAGGGGAGGGGGTAGGTCACGGATGAGCCTAATAATGGTACCAAACTGACTGTATTTGCTGAATACAAAGCTAACTAATAAAGAAAAAAAAAAGATGTTATTTTATCTATATAAACCTCTAGCACTTAGAAGCAGATATGAAGGAGAATGGAGAAAATCCCAGAGTTACAAGTGAAGAAAAGCAGGGAAAATAACATGCCTAAATTTACTGAATTTTCTTTGATTTGACCAGATTAATATTTTTACTGAAAAACAAAGGAAAGATTGGAATGGGTGTTGAATTTTGTGTTCATGAAAATCCAGCAGAAATTCTTCTCATAGTTAATGCAAAGGGTTATGTTCATATTAAATTGGCTTTAGACAGCTACTTCAAATTTATTTTTTAAAATATTTTATTTATCTATTTTTTTTTGTAAGTAGAGAGACAGAGACTAGATAGACAGACAGAGAGAGAGAGGGTAAGAATGGGTCTGAAAAGGCTTATGTCTGCTGCAAATGAGCTCCAGACATAGGCACCACTTTGTGCATCTGTTTTTACATGGGCACTAGGGATTCAATCCCAGGTCATTAGGCTTTGCAGGCAAGTTTCTTAACCATTGAGCAACCTCTCAAGCCTGTACTTCATATTTAAATTGTGATAATAATCACCTCTCACGGTTGTTGTAAGGACTTGTCACAGACCATACATGGGACATAATGATAGAACAATTTACATTGTTCACATAAATATTTAACTAAACAATTAAAATATCATATAACATGTCTGTTTCTGTTCATTGTATATTAAATTATCCACATTTTTTTATTATCTACACCACTTCAGTAGATGAGGAAAGGAAAACAGGAATGAGCATACTCATTGCTACTTTTCTTAAATATTTAGACTAATATTTAGTCTATTATTAAGACTTAAATATTGACTTTCAAATCTGACTTACAAAGTGTAGTAACCGACTCCAGTCAGCATAACTTATCCATATACACAGTTTTGGTTCCCAAGTAAATCATGTCAATGAGTTTGAAGAGGGTTTCTACCTTAATCAGCACTAGCCAATCACTCGCTCTATCCCTTGCAGGATTCACTGAAGCAGGTAGGCTACTTTTTGTTTTCTTTCCTGCATCCAAGGAATAAGAATTTATCAAATGGTGCAGCTGTGTGCAGTGTCTTTAAGAATAGCTTGAATAAGGTGTATTCTTCATATGATGCTGAATTGTAGGATACGGTGTTACTCAGACCCTTCTCTTAAGATATAAACTTCAAAATCACCCATGTTTATTTGGTGCAAAGATTCATTCTAGTCAACACATAGTGTGATTCTCTCATTTCTTTTTATCCTTCTAAGTATGTGAGTACTTTTATCTTGGAAAGGCTGAACTCATAATGGATAGAGATTATTTTCTTCTTTGCATCATTAGGTCTATTTCTGTACTGCTGTGAGTCAGTGAACAACTATGCCATTCACATCCAACGAATAGGTTATCCAGTCTAGACCATCAGTCGCCACAATGTAAAGCCTATTAGTGTTTTCATTTTTTTCTCACTTAGTAGCATTGTGTTTAATTCTATAATTATTCCATATGAGAAACTCACACTGAAGTCAATGGGTGTCTCAGAATAAATTTGATTACAAGATTTGGTCCATTGAGTAAATGAATGAAATTTGGCTTTTATTAATTTGGAATTTCTCAATTAGGATCTCAACTTCCAAAGCAATTTATAGATATGTTTCTAATGGTGCTTATTTGTACCCAAAGTGACAAGAAGAGTCTTTTTTTCTTTTGTAATGTATTTGCTTTCTGAGATCTTTACAAAAGAACCAAAGTTTTCTGAAATGTTAATTGGAACTAAATTCGTAGACAAGCAAAAGGAATAAAGTGACATTATTTCTTCCATTGCACATTAGTAAAATATAAAACATTATGCACCTGCAAAAACTGTTGTGTTTCTGATCGAGCCTGTGATGATGTTTTCAAGGTTTGGTTTGCAAAGCTAAGACATCTGTTTATCTAGTGCATACAGAATAACTCATGTCTCCTCGTCTCTGAAGATTTCAAAGGCTCTCATTCTGCTTTAAATCCTTTGAAGAAGCAGTAATCAAAGACAAAAATTATCAGAGGTACATTTTTGTTTCCCCAACAATGAAAATAACAACACTCATCCTCCTTGGATTTCAGGCACTAGCACCAGACTTCAAAATTGGAGATTTGCCATTTAAATAAAAAAGTGATATGGATAAAGAGCCTCACAAAATATGAAATGCAAACTGAAATTATGTATTCTCTACTTCACTTTATTGCATAAATTTCAATTCGATATGTGAATAATTTTTTAAAAAAATACTATGATGCACAACATCAAACAGCATATACTAGCATGGTGTGACAAAATACATCTGGCTAGTGTTTGGGCTCAGAAAAAATGATAGGTTGAGCACTAAGATTTTTACTTTAGTGCATTTTGCAAGCTGAATTGATTAAAATAATAATAGCAGGCAGGATAATAAAGCAAGCTGCACTGAACAAATGCAGATAAGGCACTCTGGGTAAGTCATGCTGAGGGGAGTGAAGTAACTACAGTGTTGGCAGTCAGTCTTTCTGGGCCTTCATTAGGTTTTGAAAATGCCATTTGACCTTCAGTACACATAAATTCACCTACTTTAAAAAGGTGAATAATAATTCATTTATTACCCCCCTTTCAATGATAATGATTTAAAAATAGTATCTAATGCCTGCTTGACCCTTTTGTATTAATAGTAAAGATTTTGAGCTCTTCCTTTCGGTGCTATGAAAACTAAAAGCACACTTCAGGATGTGAGGTCAGTGTGACCTCTTCATCAGGTAAAGGTGACAGCCATCTTGCTTGAATGCAAAGTCAAGGGAAGTTCACGTTTCCTGCTCCCAATTCTAACAAGAAAAATTAGAGTACTAGGTCCCCTCTCAATGTAACTCCATTTTCAAAGACAGAATCGAGCTTTTTTGTTGTTGTTGTTGTTCAAAATGACCTTCGTGAGGCTAAGGAGATTGCTCAGTAGAGTGCTTGCTACACAAGCACAAAAGTCTGAGAGGGCCTGAGTTTGATACCCAGCACCCACATGTAAAACTGGAATGGCCATGCATGCCTATAACTGCAGTCCTGTGGGGTGCACAAACTGAAGAATCATTGGAGTTTGCTTGTCAACCAGTCTGACTACAAAAAAGGGAGCTCTAGGATCAGTGAAAAACTTGTCTTCAATGTGGAAGAGAGGTAAAAGACATCCATCCCACATTGTCCTCTGCCCTCTGAATAGCTGCATAGCTGCATGGGACACACCCATGGACATATGCTGTACACACACACATACACAGACACACAAAATGATCTTTAGGTGGTGATAAGCCTTAGACATACAAATGACAACTAAAATATTTTTCAAAGACCAGAGAAAAACGTGATCTCAAAAGAAAAACACAATAATGAAGAATCTTATCAATAAGGAAAGACTGATAAACCTAGCTTGGATTAAAGGCTTTGTGGGGTTTCACAGGAGTGACTGTCCCTCAGGGTTCTCCATAGTAGCAGGACAAATAGAAAGTATCTCTCAATACCTATCATCTATCTATCTATCTATCTATCTATCTATCTATCTATCTATCTATCTATCTATCTATCTGTATTAGTCAGGGTTCTCTAGAGGAACAGAACTGCTAGAATGGATTATTTTAAAAGGGGATTTATTGGATCAGCTTACAGTAGTCCAATAGCAGTTGCAGGCCCGAGAATCACCGAACCTGGTAGTTGCTCAGTCCTCGTGGCCAGATGCCTCAGCAGTCCCGACCCGGCACTGCAGATGGTGCAGGAAAGCCTGGAGGCTTCCTGAGGAGCCACTGGGCTTCAATCCACGGGGGTCTTCAGTTGATGCTGGTCTTTCGTCCGCACTGGTCTTCAATCCACGCTGGAAGGTAGCAAGCAGCTCCGGCAGCCAAAATGGAAGGGAGGCAGGAAGGAAGGAAGGGACTCTTTTTTCCAGAGCTCCCTTGTATCAAGTCCCCCTCTGGGCGGGACCACCCATTCTGGGGGAAGGGCTCAACCTTGGGGAAAGACTTCCTCCTCTAGTTGATCCTTCCTAGAAGCAACCTATGGATTACTAAACAGATCAAGTTGACAACACCTTAACTATCACACTATCTATCTATCATCTATCTGCCTATCATCTATTTTTGTATCTGCAGGCACTATAGAAACTCAATATAGAACTTATACTTTCTGGAAACAAGAATCTTTCTGCATCATGAAAACCAGTGTTTTTCCTCTGAAAGTCTTAATGGATTGGTTGTGGCCCTCCTATATTGTGGGAAATAATCAGCTTTATTCAAAGTCTGTTGACTTAAATGTTAATGTCATCCAACATATACCTTCCAAGACACATCTAGAATTGTGTTTGAGCCTAGATCTGCGTACTGTGATCAAATCAAGTTTGTACATAAAGTTAGCAATTACTTTGACCTCATTTAACTCTAAGGTAAAGCCTAATGAGATCTACAGTCAGGTATTAAATACAGATCTAGAAATACATGTAGGAGCTCATTTCGAGATACTTAGTTTCTGAATATAGATTGGAGCAAACAAAATTAAAATATCTGTATTAAATATTAGATGACAATGGTTTCCATATCTTGCTTGCATATTAAAATCACCTGGAGGTCTTTAAAATGTTCCAATACCCAGGCCACATCTCAGAGCAACAAAGTCTGTGGAATATGAATGATGGGTGACGCCATCCACTCAGTTATGTTCATTATGCAGATAAGTGTGGGACCAACTAATACAGGACCTTTGTAATTTTGTAACTAAACAAAGTGTTTTTAAATAAACTACACTAAAATCACTGCAAAAAGTTTGATAGAAGGGGCTACACTTGTAAATGTTCTGAAGAATGTTAACAAATTTTCTACATGTAGTTGACAGCATATGATACCCAATCATAATGGTGATTTAGGGCTGGAGAGATGGCTTAATGGTTAAAGCACTTGCCAGTGGTGCCTAAGAACTCATGTTCAAATCTCCAGGTCCCAGGAAGCCAGACACACAGTGATGCAAGTACACAATGCACACATGCACCCAGCACATGCAGCATGCTGAAGGCCCTGCCATGCCCATTCTCTCTTTCTCTGTCAAAATAAAATAGAAATGCTGACTTAAAATGGCTGGAAGACTTATTACAGATTAACTGTTACCTTTTTTACTCAAGAATGATTTTAGTATTCTGTATTTTTCTGATAAATTATGTTGAAAATACATTTTCAAACTAAATTTTGTTTTAAAATGCTGTGTTTGAGATTTGAAACTTTTCTTAATTTTCATGGTGACATAAAAAGTGTTTATAAGCAATCATGTGCTCCAAATTTTAGTTTTAATATTTTTAATCCTATTTTTATAGACAAATCAGCATATATGTCTTAAGAAAAGAATTTTAAACTAAATAATGAAAACATATTTCACTCTACTTCTTCAGTAGATTTTTAATTTTTTACTTTTACTTAGTTATTTGAGTGAGGCAGATAGAGGTAGAGAGAGAGAGAGAAAGAGAGGGAAAGAGAGAGAATAGAAGCATGTCATGGCAGTTAGCCACTGCAAACAAACTCCAGATGCATGCACCACTTTGTGCATCTGGCTTACATGGGTCCTGGGGAGTAGGACCTGGGTCCTTCAACTTTGCAGACCAGTGCCTTAACAAGTAAGCCATCTTTCTAACCCAGATTTTTTTTTCAAAAATAAAAACTGGGGACTGGGGAAGATGGCTGAGTGCTTAAAGGCATTTGCTTGCAAGCCCGCAGGTCTAAGTGTACCTAATTAAAGCTGCATGCAAAGTGGCATATAAATGTGTAATTTCAACATGCTTAAGGCAATGGGAGACAGACCCAAGAGAATCTGGAAGCTCACTATCTACTTAGAATGGGCTAGGAAGCAGCAAAACAATGAGAGTCCATGTTTCAAAGAAGTATGGAAAGGATAAGTATCTAGAGGTTGTCTTAAGACCTCTATATATGTGCACCATGGTATGTGCACACCCGTGCAAACTTCTGCACACACACGCACACACACACACACACATGCACAATGTTTAAACAATAAAATAAAAACTCACCAAATATGATTTTTAAAAATATTTATTTATTTATTTATTTATCTATTTATTTTCTAAGAGAGAGTGGGCATGCCAGAGCCTCTAGCCACTGCAAACAAATGTGCCACTTTGTGCCTTTACGTGTATACTGGGGAAGTGCCTTAACCACTAAGCCATCTACCCAGCCCCAATACCTGACTTTTAAAATCTTCCTCTACCAGCTTCCCTCTTGAGCTTCATTTTCAATTACAAAACATAAAGTTCTACTGATCCTGTGACTCTCTTCAAGTCACCACTTGGTTCAAGTTAATCTGTACTGGAATACATAACATTTCCTTTCATCTCTCAGATGCTATGGCAAAGATTTGTTCCCCAGTGTGTGGCAACTATTGGGACTTGGGGAATTGGCAGGACTTCTAGGAGCTGAGATCCACTGGAAGGTAGCTAGGTCACAGGGAACATGGCCTTGCAGTAGATATTGTGACCTGGAGCCTCTCACATTGCTTCTCAGACACTTATCTTCTCATTTATGGGAAAACAAATACCTGACTAAGGCCATTGATGAGAGAAAGGGGCTTGTTCTGGCTTTCAGTCTTGGCCGGAAGCTGCATCACGGCAGGACAACATGGCAGAGCAGACGCTTTGCCTTACGTCTTGTCACAGCAGCTGGCAGGAAGCAGCAAGAGGGATCTATGGAGAGCAGAAAGGGTGTACGTGGGAGACGAGAGAGAGAGTGCTACCACAGAGCCATCTAGGTATGGACACTGGAAGATTTTATTGTAGTAAGCATTTATTTTTGAAAGAAGCACTACTTTTTGCTCACTTTATTTTCTGCATTACTGGGTATTGACTCCAAGGCCTTGTGCACAAACCTTCTGCCACAACACTAGCTTTGATAATCATATTTCAGAATGAAAACAATCACATATTCCTGTCTTGAAGCACAGAATTTTTCTCTGAGGACCAGAACATGTCTATGAAAAATAAACTTGAATGAAATCATAAAAAGAAAAATAGAGAATGAGCTGCACTGTAGCAAAGGGGACAGTGGACCATAGCAGCCTGAAGCCCTCCCCTGGGAGCACCTTTTCCAGCAAGGTGTCACCTCCCAAATTGTTACCAGCTGGATATTCAGTGTTCAAAACACATGAGGGGACTTTCCACATTCAAACTACTACATTCTTCTCCTGAGCCCAAAAGCATATGACAATCTCACGCTTTAAAGTGCATTCAATCCAACTTTAAAAGTCTCCATTGCTTTTCAATTAATTCTAACACTGTTCAAAAGTCCAAAGTTTCATCTGGTATACTCTTTTATCTATGAGTCTGCATCAAAACAAGTTAAATACTTACTGCACATGATGGTGCTGAGTAAATATTCCCACTGAAAAAGAAGCTATAGAGAAAGGATTAGGTCAATGGGCAAAACAAAATCCACCAGGGCAAGACAGCAACACCAGTGGTTCCAGGGCCAGCATCTAGGAGCAGCAACAAAAATCTCTCGGACCCAAGTGCTGCCACTCCAGCTGGACTGTTGTCAGCTCAGGGAAAATTCTATCCCAAAGCAGCAGCTCAGCTTGGTGACTGTTCCATAGTCTTGCATCTCCAAACCCCTGAGGTCTCCACTGCAACCCACAGTTCATCCTCATGTCTCCATGCTCCTCATGGTCTCCGTTTAGGGACCAATAGCCTGCTCCACATTGCCTAGGGCCCATCTCCAAATATCTATTAACTGGGAACCTATCATTCAGGACACCTAAGTTTATAGGGGCACCTGAATCAAACCACCAAATTCTGCCCCAGGCCCCTATAACCATCCATGATGTAAAATGCAATGCATTCAGGTCAACTTTAAAAGTCCCCAGTGGTTTTTTATCAATCCCAATGATGTTCAAACATCCTCATAGGTCTTTTAACTGAGCTATAATACAAAAGCAAAAAAAAAAATATATCTGGCGCAGAATAAGCATTCACACTGCAAAAGATGGCATTGGGCATAGCAAAGACATATTCAACCAATACAAGATTTAAACACTACAAACATCAAACTCTGTAACTCTCAAGTCCAAAAACTCTAGCCAGTGACAAGTCTCCAAGTCTGATAGTTCTAACCAGCAACAAATCTCTGGAGTTCCAATTCTGCCCCTCCAGGTAGGCTACTCATAGTCCTAAAAAATTTCATCCGGGGCTGGAAGCTGTCCTTAGCAGCCATCTTGTGATCCCTGCATCTTCACTGGGTTTCTACTGCAACCTGGCGGTTCATCGTCATGGCCCCATGGGGTCTCCATGCAGGCAATCCTTAGCAGACCTGCAACACACTGCCCATGGCTATTTCTAAAACATAAGAAAATGTTGTAAATTCAATGACCCTCTCTTAGCTGCATTTCTTACACTCCATAATACCAAATAGGGAGCCAACTTGTTAATTCAGGGCTGGGGGGAATAAGGCAGACATTGAAGAACAGGACACTCCTGCATTCAGGCCCCTTCAAAAGATTGCATTCTTCCTATCACCCCAATGCAGGTCAGCTAGTCCAATCTCAAAGGTTCTAATCTCTCATATAATGGCAGCTGAATGGGCAGAAGTTTCAGCCCAAAGGTTTCATTTCTGTGCCATATCCCTCTGTTCACACCAGTTCATTTATGTGCAATCAGCCCTGCACAGATTCTTAAGACATGGACATAACAGCAAGCCTTTCACACAAAATACTTCTTGTCCAGTCAAGGCAAAGCTTTCTTACCCTCATAAGCCAAACCTCACTGTCCATAGTTCTTATTGCATTCAGATCTTTCAAATTTGACCAGAATAGTCCATCAAGCTGTACTTACAGCACTGCAAGGTGTCTCTTAGGCCAAGGTTTCAAATCCTTCCACGTTTCTCTTGAAAATCAGCCCCCAAAGGCCAAAGCCACATAGTCACGTGTCTAGCAACAAATGACATCACTCCTTGGTACCAACTTTACTGTTGCAGTCATGTTCACATTGCTGGCAGAAATCACCTGACCAAGGCAGCTTATGGGTAAAAGGTATTTATTTTGGATTACAGTCTCGAGGGGAAGCTCCATGATGGTAGGGAAAACGACAGCATGAGCAGAGGGTGAACAACTGGAACAGGACAGTGTGCCAGACACTGGCAAGGGGAAACTATAACACCCATAAGCCCACCCCCAACAATACACTGCCTCCAGGAGGCGTTAATTCCCAAATCTCCATCAGCTGGGAACCTAGCATTCAGAACACCTAAGTTTATGGGGGACACCTGAATCAAACCACCACAGACTTTAACATATATGCACATTTCACACAAAAAGAAAACCTTGTTTAAGTGCAGTTTCTGATTCTAGAAGTCTGAGGTGGACTACAAGAGTCTGAATTTCTTCCACTATTCCAGGTAGTCTGATGTAGTTGTCAGTGGAACTCACCTTAAACAACAAGG
Source organism: Dipus sagitta (assembly GCA_036346955.1). NCBI lineage: Eukaryota > Metazoa > Chordata > Mammalia > Rodentia > Dipodidae > Dipus > Dipus sagitta. Next base: position 38,441,830 of record CM070772.1, on the reverse strand, counting down.
CACTGGATATCTCTCTGCTTAAATTATCTAATAATATTTATAGTTGCCTATATAAAGGTCTTGCACATATTTTTGTACCTAGGTGTTAGAAAGTTTATAAATTATCTCTATGTATTAAATTTTTATATTCCATTTATTGTTGATTTATAGCAATTCAATTGATTTTCATATGACTTTATCTTGCTAAATTCACTTATTAATTCTAATAATTTATCTCTATATTCTTTTGGATTTCCTACAAATATAATCATCCTATAAAATAATGACAATTTTATGTCCTTCTCTCTACATCATTTACATTTTATTTCTTTCTCCAGCTTGACTTCCCTGATAAAAATCTCTTGGTATGTTGAATAAAGATAGAGACAATAGACCTCTTTTTGTTTTCATTATACATATTCGAAACAGAGATCTTACCATATTTGATTTTTAAGTGTAATAACTCTAGGGTTATTCTTCTCTGAACTTACATTTAAAAGATATTGTTATAAATTTATTAGCCCTTTCCTTAGTTTCTGAATAACAGTTTAAGTTTGAAAATTCTATACACACATAATGTATTCTGATCAACGTCATCACCATGCCCCCCTCCCACTATTACCATCTCTCATTCCATGGCCACTAAACTTTTCTTGTTCTAAACAAATCTGTTTATTTTCATGGTGTTTGAGTATATGTGCATGTGCCTGTATGTCCCACTGAGTTGAATTAGGGTTGCTTGCATCAGCATGGGTGGGAGTTATTAACTGAAATGTTTCTTTTGCTATGTTGGTTTTGGGAATTGAGGTTGGGCCTTGCATAAGATAAGCAAGTATTCTGCCACTGACCTACCTTCTCAGTCCTGTTCAAGGACCTTTACAGGGTAATTGTGATCAAGTTAAGAAAATTTCTTTTGACTTCCATATGCCTTCAAATTTTAAACATGAATCACTATTTAATTTTGTCATATGTATTTCTTCAATTATTAAGACTCTCAAAGGGCTATCTCATTTAATTTGGTACACGAAAATTATTTCACTTTTTCAGGTTACAGCTGCGTTCTAAAAATAAGAAGAATTTATTTCTGTTCCATCTGTTCTAAATATTTCTTGATTTTCTTTTGCAAATTTGCTTGTGTATTTCTAAAAATTTCCTCTGAATCTCTCCATTGTTACTATCTTCAGATTTGTGATCACAACTATACTACCATTACGTAAAGTTTGGGAATGCCTTCCCTGCAGGCCTCTTTCTATCCTACAGAAAATATTTTATATGATTGACATTAATTCTTTTTTTTTTTTTTTTTTTTTTTTTTTAGTTTTTTTGAGGTAGGGTCTCACTCTAGCCCAGGCTCACCTGTAATTCACTCTGGAGTCTCAGGGTGGCCTTGAACTCACAGCAATCCTTCTACCTCTGCCTCCCGGGTGCTGGGATTAAAGGCATGCGCCACCATGTGATATTAATTCTTAATCAAGTGTCTCATAGTATTAAACACAAGGCCATCTGGACATAGAATTTTCTTGAGGAAAAACATTTTTATATAAATTCAACACTTTTACTAATTTTGATATTTCTTTTTCCTGTGCTTCAGATTGAACCTGAGACTTCACACATGCTAATTTGTGCTTTACCACTAAGTTATATCCCCAGCCAAATTGTGTTAGTTCTAAGAATTTGCATATTTTCATGGAATTTTCAGTTTATTGCCATAAAGTTGAAGATGTTAATTTTGGAAATTATGCTTTTACTGTTTATTTAATTTTTTGGAGGGGGTTCAAGGTAGCATGTTGCTCAGCCCAGACTAACCTGGAATTCACTAAGCAGTCTCAGGCTGGCCCCAAACTCACAGCAATCCTCCTACCTCTGGCTCCTGAGTGCTGGGAATAAAGGCATGGGCCATTACATCCAGCTTGTTTATTTAATCTTTTATTGATTTCTAATGTGAATGTTTAAAGTGCTTCTCCAAACATTAGCTACACCATTCCATATTTGATCTAGTTTTATTTTCTAATCTGCGACATATTTTTACTGAATTTATATAATTTGTTATATAAGTTTTTCTCACTTTCTGAATATATGCGATATTTTTGTTAATTATTGGAAAATGATCTATGGAGTAAACCCATTATGCTCAAAGAAGAAGCTAAATATTTCATGTGATTCTTATTCTTGTCATAATATGTTCAGTGTTTGAAAGAGTTCCATATGGTTTAAGAGGAAGGAAGTGATTTTTTTTTTCATTGTATTCTACTAATTTGAGGAGGGTATGGTACTAGATTGACAAATAGCTTTATATTCACAATGACTTGAAAATATCATCAATGTGAAAGCCTTTACTATAAATTTTTTAAAAGACTTTACTTTGAAAGTACATATCAAATTAATTTGGATTCTATATCACTCCTTTCCAATATTTTTTCAATCTTTTAATTTTGTGCTTTTATTTTTCACAATATCTTTTAAATAGCATATTTTTGGCTTTTATTTTAAACCTGTATTGCTCTTATTTTTAATTGGGGAATTTAAATCATGTATATTTAGTATACTTAGTGATATAATCATGTTTAAATAAAGCATATTTATCGATTTCTAGTTTTCCATCTACATTATATTTCTCTTTTATTTCTTTTTAAAATAATTATGTTTATTTATTCTCTGCCCCAAAGAATTATAAATAACCACCTATTCTAGTGTTTGGGATAATAAAAAGTAAGGATTGTATGGTTTGTTACTCAGGTTAAGAAGGAAAAGAAAATAAGCCCAGTGAGCCTGGTAGGGTGTATTAGAACAACACAGAAGAATTTGTTCTTCTTTTCAGAAAGCAGTGAGAACCAAGAACAACCAAAATCTATCCTTAAACAGCACTGCTGTTGCTAAGTTTATTTATAAGAATAATACTTTATAAAGTATATTTTAAAAATATTTTATTTATTTACTTGCAACAAGAGAAAGATAGGAAACAGAGAGAGAAAATGGGCCAGCCTGGGCTTCCAGTCACTGCAAAAGAACGACAGATTTATGTACCACTTTATGCATCTGGCTTTATGTGGGTGCTGAGGGAATCAAACCCAGGTCACTAGGCTTTGTAGGTAAGTACATTACCACTGAGTCACCTCTCCAGCCCCGAATTCAATGTTTTTAATGTAGGTATAAAATGGAAAAGTTTGAAGGAAACTTAGGTGGTATGAATAAATATGACAAAGTAGATAACTATCCTGTCTTCTTCCTCCTCTTCTCTTTCTCCTCCTCCTCCTCCTTCTTCTTTTTCTTCTTTTTAGTAACCTAATAGCCATATGCTCTTCTTAATTGAAGCACAAGTCTTTGAGAGAGTCTTGGTGAAAAACAAGAGCTTTCCTTTAACTTCTCCTGTGAAAGCCAAAGGGGAAGCCTGGTCTTAGTAGTGCAAGTGAAAGTGACCTACTATCAAACAACCCTTCTCTGCTGATCACACTTTCACTTTTGTTCTCTGCTTGCTACTGTGTTCATGCTTAGAGCCTGGACAGAGAAGGTGGCATGCAGCATCAAGGTTCCAAAAGAGTCTGGAAGCAGAGTCCAAATACCTGACATTTTATCTTCGTTTGCTTGACCAGCTGACCCGTTTCCTTTTCTCTGCATGACTGCAGAGCTCAGACGTTCAAGTTTCCATTTTATATCCTTCCAAGTTTCAGTTATCCAGCATTAATTCTGTGGCTTGGGAACTAGTTAAGTGGAGATCAATTAGCAAAATGTTAACATAGTATTTCGTATAATGGATACACGTAACTTGATGAGTTGTATGTGATCTAAATTACATGAACAGTTTTTTTTAAATAAATCTTTGCTTCCAATTTAAAAGAAATACATGAATACTTCAGAAGCTGTTATGCATATATTTTTAAGATTCTTATTTATGGATCTTAACTAATTAAAATTGAGTTAGAAGATACATAATCATTAAAGTAATTTCCCTAGTGATGTGGCTCATTCACAATTCAAGGTATATATTCAACAGAAGCAATTAAGAGACATTAAGTTCCAACTCTTTAAATTTATTGCAAAGTTCCATTTTACATGGGTTACTGTATGAAGAATAGTAGGTTGAATGCTGCTGAGGAAGGGCTAAGATACTATTCACATCAGCTTGGTAAGACAGACAGAAAGGCCTGAGGGATGAATGAGTTCAACTAAGGGTCTAGAAAGCTAGTTAGGCCCTATTAAGTGGAAAAGCAAGATGTTTACTAGAAATAACACTTCCTGGGCAATGTTCATGCAAACGGAAATATTTAAAGTTGATACTGTGAGGAGATTGGCAAACCAATGAAATTATGGGAGCCTAGAACAGCAGCCAGTACTTAGGGCTTTAGCTTATATTTAGGGATTTCCCTCAATATAAGGAGAATGAGATTCTGTGGTAATGAGCACTCCTAGTATAGCAGGTGTGGGGTAAGACCAGAAAAAAAAGAAAGAAAGAAAGAAAGAAAGAAAGAAAGAAAGAAAGAAAGAAAGAAAGAAAGAAAGAAAGAAGGAAGGAAGGAAGGAAGGAAGGAAGGAAGGAAGGAAGGAAGGAAGGAAAGAAAGAAAGAAAGAAAGAAAGAAAGAAAGAAAGAAAGAAAGAAAGAAAGAAAGAATTAAGACCATGTTCTTGGCCATATAATAAGACTTTGCTCTTATCACCACTTCACATCCCCAGGAAGGGACAAGAGGCACATGGAGATAATGGAATCTCCCATGCAGTTAAGGATACTAGGTTTCAGTGAGAATCACCAGGAATGAGCATTATACTGTCCTGTGCTCTAGAGAAACAACACAGGGCCTGATGTTTCCCAGGGAACTGTCTCCCAGGCAGGTCTCAATTAGCCCCTTAATCTGTGGGAAATCTCTGTCTTTGAGCCAAGAATCACAATAGACAGTCCCCTGTTCCCTGATCTCTATCACTTTTTATTGATGTCTCTGTGTGGAAAAAAAATTAAATGTTAGAGCCAAAAAATCCTTTGGAAAAAGCAAGCCCTTTGTGTTTCCTCTTGATCTTTGAGGGACAAGACTGACTGGAACAAAGAAATTCTTATAGCTGCATGGAGTGGGCATGTGTAAAACCTAATCATATTAGATAAGGTACTAGATGCCTTCTAAGCACAGTAAGTGGTGGCTATTGTTTAGGGCATGTTGGGCAGGGCTTCTTTTACAGCCCATTTTAAGGCATCCCAATTAGTTGACATCTAACTCTCTTACCATCTCAGAGTGACAAGGATGACAGGTTTAGAGGAGCTTTATCTACATAAATTCCTGAAACAACAGAAATTAATGCAGAATCCATTATCAGAAATCATAGGCTAGCCAGTATACAGCTCTAATCATTGCAAATAAGGTTTCAAATAGACCTGGGAGCACTTTAAGTTCTTTTGAAGTGTTTTCTAAATCAGAAAATCTTTCTTCTAAAAGCCTCTCTAAATATTAACATGGATATCGACTCTTCCCAAGAAAGTCTTGCCCTTGTCAGGCTGTGCTGGGTAGACTGGTGTCACAGTCGGTTGCTGGGATGAACTTGCAAACCAGGCACAGTCAGAAGCTACGGATCCAGGGGAAGTTCCATAATGGTGGAAGAATCTGGCCCACTTCCACAGGTCCATGCTAAGAGAGAGAGAGAGAGCAAGAGAGAAGCAACCACCCCAGCACAAGCAAGCACACTTCAGGAACCCCAGGAAGAACTCAGGCACTTTGCATATATTTTAGGAATTCAGATGTGCCCCCAGTCACACCTCCTCTGGCAAAGTTACAAGCTTAAATAAAACTCCTGAAGCTACTGGGGCATATCCATTCAAACCATCACACCTGGCATGGGTATTGTCCTCTAATGTGTGCTCTATATTAATACTTAAGTCATCTAACTAACTTTAACAACTCTACCTATAAACGCCTGAAGAGAGAACCATATTGATAGACCACATACTCTGGCAAGAACAATGATGTTTTCTTTTTTTTTTTAAAAAGAACTTTTCTCAAAAAATTAGGAATAGCTTAACTTTTAAGGGGTTTCTAATTGACACTATTATACTTTCCAATTAAATTACATTCACATCTATGTAACATCTATTTCATAATACGTGTGTGTGTGTGTGTGTGTGTGTGTGTGTGTGTGTGTGGCTTTGTAGTTATTCAGATTCTTTTTAGCATAGGACTCAGGAAATCTAATTTTTGTAAAAGAATTTTTCACTATATAAAGTCTCAATTTTTGTTGGCTTTTGGTTTTTGAAAAAGGATTTCACTCCGTTGCTCAGAGTAGTTTTGAAGTGGTGAACACCCACTTCCTGGGCACTGGAATTGCAGGCATGAGCACCAGGCTTGACTCATGTTTTAAGTAAATGAACTTCATAGAAAAAAAATAACTTACTATCCCAATTGCCTATTAAAAATTGATAAACTTGAATGAATCTCTGAATGGCTTCGAATCTATTTCTTTTAAAAATAAAGCTGCATATTCCCAAGACTTGTAAAAACTAAAATTACCAAAAAGTTACACTAAATCACAAAACATAATTTGTGCCTCATTGATGCTTATAGAAGGCTTATTATAAGAAGTTCACATGTAGTGACATATTTAAGTCACATTATCAACATTATTATTATCAATCATTTACAGATAACAGAAGAATTTATAGCAAAAACTTGGGCTGGAGGGATGGCTTAGCAGTTAAGGCATTTGTCTGCAAAGGCAAAGGACCCAATTTGATTCCCAGGACCCACTTTAGCCAGATGCTGAAGGGGGTGCACACATCTGGAGTTCGTTTGGGGTGTCTGGAGGCCCTAGTGTGCCCATTCTCTCTCTCTCTCTCTCTCTCTCCCTCCCTCCTTTCTCTGTCAAATAAATAAATAAAAATAAAATATATGTAAAAGCAAAAACTTGACCACAGCCACTAATATAGATGATGGCCTTAGGAGGTAAATTCTAAGGTACAGTTTTTGTGATGGCCTATGAGAAATTGAAGGACCTGTGCAATGTTCTACTGAAAGACATCATCAACCTCCTTTCTGCCCAGTCGACTGTATGCAATCTCTGCCAACTAGCTCAGTGAAAATTTATATTTGGCATCATGACCTGACACAAAATTTAAAAAAAGAATTGTTAAAATCAAGAGATTTAGGGGGCTAGAGAGATGGCCTAGTGGTTATGCGCTTACCTGTGAAGCCTAAGGACCCTGGTTCAAGGTTTGAATTCCTAGTACCCATGTAAACCAGATGCACAAGGTGGCACATGTATCTGGAGTTCATTTGCAGTGGCTAGAGGCCATGGTATGCCCATTTCTCTCTCTCTCTCTCTCTCTCTCTGTCTCTTTCTCTCTCTTGCTCTCAAATAAATAAATAACAACAAAATTTTTAAAAAAGATATTTATTTTTTGATGTTCAGAATTTTAAAATTATTTCACCTACTTATCATTTCCTTTATGATTTCTCTGCTTGTTTCTCTGCTTACAATCACAAGCAATATAACTTAGCATATTATATAGAAAGCATAGTATATTTCTAAACATAGGGACAGATATGTCACTTAGCGCCTATTGATAAATTCATTGTTGCATGTGGGATTGTACAACTAGGCATGTTGTTTGATCTGCATAGAAGGAGTCCCACAGCAAAATGATCATTGCCTACGGATAAATTACATAGGCAATGAGTAGCTTAACATTTCCTGACTCCTGGCATAATGACAAAGTTTCTTTTGTCAAAATATGCATTGACTTGTTCTGAATAAGGCACTGTTCTCAATGCTCATTGCCACTTGGAGATTGTGTATAGCCCTGACACATGAAAGAATTTTAGCAATGGTAAAAATTAATGAATACCTTCCTTTTCAAATTACAATTCTTTGCTTATATGCAACAGAAAGGAAAAAATATGATTGAAAAGGTGATGAAAGTTGAACAAATAAAATTTAGAATTAAAAGGCATTAGACAAGAAGCTTTGAGAATTCTAGGCAAGAAGTCAAGGAGAGTGTCTTTTCCAATCTGATCATACAATAAATTTGAACATCTGTAAGTTCATTATAGATTCATATTCCTAGGAAAGAAAATTTGATTGACTTATCCTGTAACTGAGCCTGGGAGAGGAAAAGACTGATTTAAACAGTCCCATGGCTACCACAGGATTTGAAGAAAGCTGAGCAGGCAGGAGCAACAGATGCCAGGTTCTATTTTCATCTTCATGTTGTAACAAAAGCTCAGAAGTCAATAACTTCTTAAATATTTAGAAAGCCATTTTCTTTTTTTTTTTTTTTTTTTTTTTTTTTTTTTTTTTTTTTGGTTTTTCGAGGTAGGGTCTCACTCTAGCCCAGGCTGACCTGGAATTCACTATGGAGTCTCAGGGTGGCCTCGAACTCACGGCAATCCTCCTACCTCTGCCTCCCGAGTGCTGGGATTAAAGGCGTGCGCCACCACGCCCGGCTAGAAAGCCATTTTCATAGTGGCAAGTCTATACCATGAAATGATTTCAGAACTGTGTGGGATACAACGTTTGAACTTTACAAAGACATTTCTTTCATTTGTAGATTTTCAAATTTAACCAAACATAAGATGTTTAATTCCTATAAGGTCTGATTCCTAAACTGAGAGCAGAACACACAAAATCAATTTAATGTGAGATACCAGACCAAGTTCCTGAAAATCTAGATAATGGCTAATACCAAAATCTTGGAAAGCAAAATTAGAACCATCACCACTTGTGGTGGCTTGATTCAGGTGTCCCCCATAAACTTAACAGTTCTGAATGCTAGGTCCCCAGATGGGGGCAAGTTGGGAATGGGAGCCTCCCAGAGGCAATGTATTTTTCCCTGCAGGCTTATGGTGTTAAGGCCAGCTTCCCATAGCCAGTGTTTGGCACACTCTCCTGCTGCTGTTTTCCAACTGATGTTGGCCAGGAGATGATGTCCATTCTCTTGATCATGCCATCATTTTCCCCTATCATCATTAACAAACAGAAAAGAGATGAAAACAGGTATCTAGATTGATAGAGCTTCCTTCCCTGCACCTCCTGAGTACACACCAAAACCACCACCACCAATACCTTCATAATAATCACTGCTATCAAGATGGTTGGCCTCCCTTTTCCCTGCAGGCATTTGCCTAAGCAGCTCCTTGAGCTGTGGTTTTCACAATCACTTGCATGAGAGTAAAAAAAAAAAAAAAAAAATCAAATTCAAGGGCCTCCCACAGTGGTGTTCTAATAAAAGACCTTCTCCTGACCTTAACTGACTCTACCCTTAGGGGTAAGTAAAAAAAGTAAAACAAACAAACCTCAAAAAGACTTCAAGTAAAGCTACTATTCACTTGAGTAGACCAGAGCTGGAGGGTAGGGTGAGAGTCATGTCTCAGATGTAAAGATCAGAAACCAACTCTTGAAGATCCAGGATTGAAGCCTGAAGGTAGTATACTTCTCAGTTGCCCAAAAACCTGAAAAAGTGATGTTTAATTAAGTGAACATGATTGGTAGATGGAGCATCTGAGAGGCTCACGAGAATAACAATCTGGAGACCCATGTTCTAGAGAGGAATACATCTTCATTCTAGATTTCAAAGAATCCTTACAATGGTTTCTGCGTAAAGTAGCTCACCATAAAAGATTATCTACAGTGTAAAGCTTATACTGAAATTAAAATTCCACTGAGGAAAGTACAACTTTTTTTTTTTTCTTTTTGGTTTGTGACACAGCTCAGTCTGGCCTTGAACTCCTGATCCTCCTTCCTCAGCCTCCCAAGTGCAGGAATTAATTATAAGCCTGTGTCATCATACCTCCATATTGGCTAAGATTTTATACATTAGAATTAGAGAGGTTTATGTTCTTGAAAAGTGAAAATTCAAATATCTACAGAGAAAAGTCAACAACAACAATGCAAGGACTAAAGTAGCAGATTTCCAAAATAACTAAACAGAACTCATAGAAATAGAACACAGTAAATGAAACTGAAGAGTCAATGGACAAAAAATGTTGTTGAAATATGACAAGTCAAGAGAAATTATTCTCAGGTAGTGTAGAGACACAAAGGAGGAAGTTTGAGACCTTAACAGCATGAATGATTAAGGGGAAGAATGTTTCACGTATCTAACCAATAAATTTCTGGAAGGAGAAAGTGAAAAAAGATGGAGTAAGGGAAGGAGAGAGGTTGTAAGGGAAGGGTGATGAATGAGACCATTCCATAGCAGATGAAAATGTAAGAAATTGAACAAATTCCAGGATGAAGAAAAGAAAAAAGAAGCCCAAACCCAAACCTATATATACCTAAGTGTGACATGAAAGTCAGCGAGAATCCTTAAAAACAGGGCAAAATAAATTAATATGTGTACTTTGAAAGTGGGAACTTCTCAAGAGCATCTTTACAAGATGAAAATGGTTATTCCAATATGTTAAAAGCAAATTAATACTAAATGTGAGGAAAAATAAAAATGTTTTCACTCAGTGAAAACTAAATATATCAATCAAGCCCTCAGTAAAGAATATTTTTTTTTATTTTTTATTTTTATTAGTCAGTTCTGTATTCAGCAAATACAGTCAGTTTGGTACCATTATTAGGCTCATCCGTGACCTACCCCCTCCCCTTGGCCCCTCCTTGTTGAGGTATGCGGGTCATGCATTGTGGAGTTAGCCCACAGTTATGGGTAAGCTAAATGTCTCTGCATATCATGACCCAACATGTGACTCTGACATTCTTTCCGCCCCCTCTTCCGCAAAATTTCCCTGAGCCATGTTGGGTTCATTTTTGGTCTGCTTCAGTGATGAGGTGTTGAGGGCCTCTGAGGCTCTGGCTCTCTGATTTGGTAGGAGTTGATTTTTCTCTATGCTGATCTCCTTCCCCCTTGTGCTGGTGTCCGGTTCATCAGGAAAAACAGCCCCCTTGCTTGTTTCTCGAAGTTTTCTTAGTTTCAGCCGGAGCCCTTTTGAGGTATGATGGGGTGGCTCTCTCCTTAGGGTCTACGTCTATCTGAAAAAGAGAAGCAGATTCTCCAACGTAGAGTAAGTTAGCACCAGGACAAATGAGATAACCCTTACTTTTTTTTTTTTTATAGAGAATTTAATATGTGTAGGCCCTCTTGTAGCCCACAATTGATAGTAGCTTGATACTGGAGAGTGGGCTTATGTTTGGATATGGTTCTGACTTGTTTCCCAGCTCCAGCTATGGGTCCCATACCAGTGAGGGGATCAGTTAGCCAAATTGAGAGCAGTTGGTTCCCCACCATGGCTGTGTGCCACCACTGCACTTGTGTGGGCATCACAATAAGTTATTTGCTGCTAAGTAGGTTAGACCATGCGTTGCTTCGATAGGTATTGGTCAATTTCCCTCAGTCGCCCATGTAGCACCTTCTGGCACTAGATGCGCTGACTGTCTGGGGACTGACTCTCATCCAACTTCCAGCCATGCCATTCTAATTTGCATGTCAATCACATAAGGTATCTTCAGCAGTAGGGTCTTACCACTAACCTTTGGTGGGTCATCAAGTACTCTGACAGAAATCTGTCTGTCTTTTAGGAAACCGTGTAGGTCTCTCTGATCAAAAGCTCATTGTGGATGATAGCCCCATGCTGGTTCTGGGAGTTACAGGTCAGTGCCCACTAAGAAAATGAGGAAAAAGATAACTAATATACAAGAGTTAGAGATAAGAGAGAGAGAGACAGGGAGAGGGGAAGTGAGGGAGGGAAGATGTAGGAGACTAAGGTTAGTCTTAATCTTACCCTCTCCAGTGTCTTGTGGTTCAGGTGTTCCCTGTAAGGGCCTGGTGAAGGATCAGCCATTTGGTCTATCTTTTAGTAAGTAGAAGATTATGGTACCATTGAAACACAAATCTAGACCTAAACAGTAAAGAATATTTTTAACCGGGAGTGGTGGTGCACATCTTTAATCCCAGCACTCGGGAGGCAGTGGTAGGAGGACCGCTGTGAGTTCAACGCCACCCTGAGACTACATAGTGAATTCCAGGTTAGCCTGGCCTAGAATGAGACCCTACCTCGAAAAACAGAATAAAACAAACAAACAAAAAGATAGGAAAAGAAAAGAAAAAAAAAAAAAAAGAATATTGCACCAGGGCCACTAGCCATTGCAAATGAATTCCAGACTCATGTGCCACTTTGTGCATCTGGCTTTATGGAGGTTCTGAGTAATAAAAACTGGGTCCTTAGGCTTCACAGGCAAGCACATTAACCTCTAAGCCGTCTCTCCAGCTCAAGTTGCTTTTTAAAACAAATATACATACAATGGATTTGTAGATAATATTCCTTGAATACTTAATACTATTTGCATATTCAAAAATATTCCATATTCAGTAAGAATATTCAATAGGAATATCAGGTGATGTTTTAAGTAAATTTCCTCTGTCATCCTCACAGTCCTCTGAGCTAGGATTATCTTGGTCATTTTCTTTTCATAAAACAAGGCCTTAAATACTAGATGGCGTGGTCCATACTCTACAGGTAGTCATCACAGAATCTGGATTTGAACTCTGGCTGTGAATGCCTGGATGTAAGTGTGATCCTAATACCTATACAGAGCTAACTTCCTGGAAATAAAGGGTTAATAACATCACCAAAGTTAGACATTCATCTTTTATTCAGTACATCTGAAGTTCTTTCTGTGTCATCCAAGCTATTAAAAACAAAAATAATCTATCTTAGTGAATTCTTTCTGAAATTATATTTGGAAAAGATGGCATGTATGTTACACAAGGAAGTATGCTATAAGAAAACCCAGCTAGGGTGGTAATGAAGGCTGTTGACACAAGGATTGGATCTAGAACTAGGGCAGTGGCCCATGGCCAGTGTAAAAACCACACCTAAATAAAATTAGAAGGGACATGTTAAGAGAAATAGGTCCAAGAAATAAGTGAGTGTCCAGGCATAAAAGAGTTACATGCAAGAATGTGTTTAGACATAGGGCTATAAACACACAAAGATGAAAGGAAATTAGTTGAAAGAGCCTGAGATGTAAGACAATAACAGATCTGGGCTGTCCACTGCTCTCCATGTTAGATGCTGAAGACATTGTGCAAGAACAGGTAAAGAAGGGTAGTGGATAAAGCATTGGAGTAAATTAGCTCATTTGTGGATTTGATAATTCATTTTTTTTAGGATAAATATGGCAGAGTAACTGATTGTTTCAATTGCCTTCACCCATGCCATGCACATAGTGGTAGAAGAACTTCATGGAAATGATCCAGCAGCCTGCCCTTGAACCATTTATGAAGATAACATATCAGTATGATTCTTTAATTTAATTAAGTTCCAAGAATATTACAACACTAAGGTTATTTTACATAGTTATTTTGAAACTGGTAGACATTGATGAGGCTCTGCATAGTGTAAGGGGCACTGGGAATCCAAACTGTCTCTTGGCTTGGGTGAACAGTTGGGACAACTTTCACGGGAACCTTCCTGCTAATTATCTCCAAGTATTATAATTCAGGAATTGAAAAGGAATAGAGAGATACAAAATAGTCCCACAGAATTTGGACTTTTGCCTTAAATTAAAGAAAGAAAAACAAGACTCAATTTGTCTGGGGCACTGATCATTGGCAGGTTGAAAGATAAGACTATTTCTCAAGCAGGTTACCGCTGGGAAAGAGAGCAAGCTATACCGGAATTTTAGGTCCTAGGTTTGATAATTGTGGGCTAAAAACCCTATAATTTGGAAAAGTAATTGTGATAATGATGTTTGCATTTCCTCTAATCATTTTCCTTTTGTTCCTACTTAGCATATAGTAAGTTCCTTATGAAATCAGAGGGCACCTCAGCAATGCAAAAGAACCAAGTGAGATTTCATGAGGCTTCTTTCATTACATGTGGTCCCAACAATTAAAAGGGAGGCAGTATGATTGTGGGGGTGGAGTATGGTGTTTATGAAAATTATCACAAGGAAGCCAAGAGACCCAAAGACAAGACCTTTACAGAAAAATATCAGAGGTAGTAATAATCTCTAAACTGGCGGCACTCAGGATGCTGTGGCAGGAGAATTGGGAGTTCCACTCCAGCCTGGAAAACATGGTTTGAGGCCCTGGCTCTACATAAATATATAAGTAAGATATCACATTACTTGTCTGCCCTTACTTTCCTCACTTCACCATCACAAAGAGAACTGGTATTCAGTTGCCAAAAGACTATAAATATCATTATTGCTCTCACACTAACTTTCTTCACAAAACATTTATTTTCCATTTGTGCCTTTGGGATAGCAATAGTGGTGATATGTAAATATTCAAGATGCATTTGTTAGATTAAAATCAATGAGGTATGCACAGATAAAGAGAAGAAAGCATTAAGCAAGATTTCAGGCTTCTTGTGTTGACATGTGGCCAAATGATACTGAGTTACTGGTGATGGGCTGTTAAAAAAAAGAATAGGTTTAATAGTGATGAGGAGATGAACTTGGTTATAGAAACAATGAAATCATTCTCTTTAAGCATGTACTTCCTTCTAGGCAATGATCTCCATGTCTCAATGGGTTGATTTTCTCTCTCAGAATACTTAGGTAAAGCAAGCATTTTTTTGTATAATGTGATTTTTGGAACTTCCTATGATCAAAAATTTTAATATTTTCATTACATTCAATTTTTTTTTACATTTTACTTATTTTTTGTAGTTTTGTACTCAGTGAATGCAGTCAAGTTGGTACCATTGTTAGCCTTCTCCCTGTCCTCCCCCCTCCACGGAGACCCTCCTAGTAGGGGAATATGGGTCATGCATTGTGGGGTTAGCCATCAGGTATGGGTAGGAGGCAATGTCTCTGCGTATCATGATCCAACGTGTAGCTCTAGCATTATTTCCGCCCCCTCTTCCGCAAATTTCCCTGAGATATGTTGGGTTCATTTTAGGTCGGCTTCAGTGATGTGGTCTTGAGAGGCTCTGTGTCTCTGGATATCTGATTTGGTAGGAGTTCATTGTTCTCTGTGTCTATCTGCTTCACCCTTGTGCTGGTACCAGGTTCACCACAAAAATAGCATTCTTGTTTGTTTCCCCAATTATTCTTAGTTTCATCTGGAGCCCTTTTGAGGTATGATGGGGTGGTTCTCTCCTTAGGATCTGCATCCATCTGAAAAAGAGAAGCAAATTCTTTGATGACGGTAAAGGTAGCACCTGATAAATGGGATAACCATTGTTTTTTCAGGGAGAATTAATCGGTGTAAGCCCTCTTGTAGCCCATGACTGGTGGGAGTTTGATAATGGAGAGCAGGCTCATTTTTGGATATGATTCTGACTTGTTTCCCAGCTCCAGCTATGGGCTATGTTCAACTGAGAAGATCACTTAGCCAAATCAAGAGCAGTTGGTTTTCCACCATGGCTGTGCACCACTATTACACTTGTGTGAGCATCATATCAGGTTGTTTGCTGCCAAGTAGTTTAGACCATGGGTGGCTTGGACAGATATTGGTCATTTTCTCTGAGTTGCTCATGTAGCACCTTTGGCACTAGATGTGCTAACTGTCTGGGGACCGACTCTCTTCCAGCTTCTAGCCATGTCACTCCATGTTACGTGCCAACAGTATATGGTGTCTTCAGCAGTAGGGTCTTACCACTAACATTTGGTGGGTCATCAAGTACTCTGACAGAAATCTGTCTTCTTTTGGGTAACCTTGTAGGTCTCTCTGATCAAGAGCTCATTGTGGATGATAACCACATGCTGGTACTGGGAGTTACAGGTCAGAGCCCAAGAAGAGCAGGAAGAAAAAGATATGTAATATAAAAGAGAGAGAGAGAGAAGAGAGAGAGAAGAGGGAGAGAGAGAGAGAGAAAAAGAAACAGGAGAAGATTAAAGTCAGTCTTCATCGTACCCTCTCCAGGGCCTTGTGATTCAGGTGTTCCCTCTAAGGGCCTGGAGAAGGTTCAACCATTTGGTTTGTCTTTTATTATGTAGAATTTTATGATACTATTGCCATTGGGGTCGTGTGTGTGTGTGTGTGTGTGTGTGTGTGTGTGTGTGTGTGTGATTGTGTGGTATGTTGGGTGTACTATAGAATGGCTGGAAAGAGTGAGAATAATGAAGCCTAAAGCGGCAGAGGTAAGAGAGATCCAGTTCCTAAAGCCTAAAAAAAACTTTTTTTTGTAATATATAGGCAGCATTTGCAGGATTTTAGACTGCACATCCTGGATCTGTTTATATTATGTCTTAAGATCACTTGTGTACATAATGGGAGGAAGGTTAGAGCTGTAAACAATGGAAATTAGAAAGTAACTGACACATCTTATTGTAGCTTCCTGCTCAGCATGGAATCACCCTCCAAAGAGTTGCACATAAACTAGGCAAAGAACTGCTTTTACATGTCACTCAAACATGGCCAACCTTCTATTTTCATTGAGTTTTACCCTTGAGATTAACAAGAAAATGAATGCAAAATTTTATTCTTTACTGAAGTCATCAGAGGCAACATCATTTCTGAGAGTTCAATCTCTTTTTAATCCAGTGATTCAACCTCCACTGAAAACCACCTCAAGTCATTTCCAGAAGCTCAGTCTTTCAGTTAGAAAGTTAGTCACTTCCCTTGACATCCCATGAGCTCCCTTCATGCGGCAAGAGGGATGTCCTGGCATAAACCAGAGTAAGTGGATAAGAGATATGGGTGAATTTGAATGGGGAGCATGGAAATCAATGCTGGGTTGGTGAAGTTTTAGAAGTGAGTAGCTAGTGAGTAGGAGGCAAGGATGAAGTTTAAGTCTGCAACGTCACTCAAGGTGAAAGTAGAACCACAGCCAGGTAAAACTAGGAAAGTGGGAGAGGACTTAACGCATTTAGTTTTAGACAAATGACTTTGAGTTGCATGCAGGACATCCAACTGAACATGACTAGCAACATTTGAACTTGGGTCCAAATTTTAAATCTAGGCCAGAGGATATAGATCCAAGTGCTATAGACCTGTAGAAGTTCTTACTTGAAGTCCAGGCTGCTAGGGTGACATTTGCAGCAGCACAATCCTACCCAGTGACCTGTCTGCATCAACAGGTCTCTCATCTTGTCTACTGTGTTTGCAAATCCTTAATTTTCTTGCTTCCTCCTCCTATGATGACAGTACACTAGTAGCAAAACCAGATAGAGACATAATGAAAAGAGAAAACTATAGATAAATATTCTTGATAAACATAGGTGTGAATATTCTTATTAAAATACAATAAAATTCAAGAACATTGTGAACTTATTGAAAATGCCATCCACTACAGTTATTTCATATATATATTCTCTAGCAAGTCATGTTACAACATGCATAAAATATGTAGCATCAACATGGGTCGTAAAAAACATATCTTCTTCCCATCTTCTGGTCAATATAAATTTCCTCTACATATCTTTATACTCTGAATACAACAAGATTGGATATGCCTTCCATGGTTTATACCCAATATTAATTAACTTTGATGCCCATGAATGTTAGAATGCTGCTTTACTTATTTAGTTCCAAATAGGACCTATTAAAGAATGAAGCATTCAGAAGGTATTCACAGGTTTATTGATGACAATTTTACTGCGACAGTGTCTCTGACTTGAAATAGACACCAAGGAAAAAATATAATTCAAATTTTCTAAGACAGTAATCATAATTATATAACATAAAGAGGAAATAAAAAGACACCAAATGCAAACGTGTTTAGTGGATCATTTTGTTTTTTTTTTTTCTAACTAAGTTTTCATGCACAATTACACTTACACCTGCATATACTAAATTCATTTTTGTGTGTTCGCTGTGGAACAATGAATATTACAATAGAATTTCTCTACCCTTGTAAAGCAGATAGCTCTATACTACCTCATTCAGGATCAGAAGGGAAAAGAGGAGTTGCACTAAGAGCTTTCTCTTTATAATTCCACTTGAGATCTCATTGTGTGGAATGTCTGCTAGTGTCAGAAATATAAAATTACATGCATCAAAAATGAGTTTTCTCTTCATTCCAAGCCAGCTTTAATTTTTCCTGATGTTTCCGTCTGGGCTTACGTTGGTGATTATAATTTAGCACATGCATCATTTTCTTCAACTTCAAAGACCAACGTGAGCATTAAATAATTATTCTTCACAATGCCTTTCCAAGGTAGGTATTTTTTATTCCATCCCACTTTACGGACGTGAAAACTGAGGGATGCTCATCAAGCAGGTATTCATTGACCTCAAAAGGTTTTAAAAAATAGTAATAGCAACCTTTTGCATCTCAACCATTTTCTCTTATTAATTTTCCTCTTTTTACAGACTTGAAGATATAAGAGATTAGGGGAAAAAATTTTAACTCTGTGATGTTTTCAAAGGGAAGAAAAATTTCACACCTTTTCTTAACTGCCATCCAGCTGCAGGTAAATAATTTAGCAGCTAGTGGAGTGCTAATTAGAGCCCATTATACTTGATTGGCCTGCATTGGCAGTCCTCTGTCTGAGTACTTGCAGGATGGAGGTTTTGTTCTTTGCAGGGTTCTCATTCAGGTCCTTATTCTCCTGACTACAGAAGCCGTGACCATTCAGAGGCAGGAATCAGAATCGGGCTGTGTCAATCAATATTTAAAATGTAATTTTACCTTTGCCTGCTTGGGGAATAATAAACATCAAATTCTGTTCAATATGTCCAGTGGCACAAATGTTATCACACTCGATTGCATGAAGAAACAGAAAACAGGTTCATTTATCTGTCTTAACTTCTTAATTAACAATGTCAGAGAATATCTAAGAAACAAGATGTCTGTGTTTGGCCTATGTGGCATTTGATATTTTACTATTTGTGAAAGAAGTCAAGTATGTATATTTACATGGTAAATTCTTTGTGCTCCGGTGGCAAAATGAGCTTTTCTGAATGAGTACATATTTGGGTAAAGAGTGAATTCTTTTTGCTCCCTTTGGTTATTTTCTTGATGACCTAAGGGGATTTTCTTCTGTCTCTGATAATTAAGTTTAATGATGTTCTGTACACCTAGCCCGTCAACTTCCCTCCATTCCCACATTTCCATTTTCTGAGTACATAGAAACCCACTGCATAGAAAGACATTCCTAATTCACCCACTCTCTTACTTCCCATATATAATTATACCATTTTCTTTATTTCTAACATCCTACTCCTAAGTTGAAACAGGGTAAACATTTGAACAAATGCTAGAAATTAATTCTCGAAATCAACCATATTTGCTATATTGTGGTAAAATATACATATCATAAACTTTCCACTCGCATCCTTGCTTAAGTGTACTAATCAGTAGCTTTAAGCACACTCACACACCACCACACACTTGTCACCACCATCCGTCTCCAGAACTCCCTTCATCTTGAAAAATTGAGTATCTACCCATTAGCTAATGACTCCTCCATTCCCTTCCCTCCAGCCCCTGACTATACCACTTCACTGTATTGTTTTACCCACTCTAGGTACTGCAAAGAAGTGAAATCATACCGTATTCATCTTTTGTTAAATGTCTTATTTCACTTAGTATAATATCCTCAAGTTTCAACAGATAGCCTATACTAAGACTTCCTAAGGCTGAACCATTTTGCAGTCTCTGCATACCACAGTTTATTTACTCCTGAGTTGCTTCTTGGTGTTTCCTGTGAATAATGTTGCTGTAAACAGGATTATACAAATATCCTCTGGAGGCCTGACTTCTTATTCTTGTTTTAAAAAATATATTTTTTATTCATTTATTTGAAGGAGAAAGAGAGGGAAAGAGGAAGAGAATGGGCACTCTACGGTCTGTAGCCACGGCAAGTGAACTCCATACACATGTGCCACCTTATGTATACGGTTTATGTGGGTAATGGGGAATCGAACCTGGATCTTTGGGCTTCACAGGCAAGCACTTTAACTGCTAAGCCAGCTCTCAGCCCTGACTTTCATTCTTTTGCATAAACAATTGTGAGACTTCAGACGTTTCATTTCACTGCATGTGTGCACTATGGAGGACAGAGGTAGAAGAGAGTGAATGAGAGAGAATGGGCATACCAGGGCCTCTAGACACTGCAACCAAACTCCAGACACATACACCACCTTGTGCATCTGGCTTTATGTGGGTACTAGGGAATCAAACCTGGGTTCTTAGGCTTTGTTGGCAAGTGCTTTAATCCCTGAGCTATCTCACCAAACCAACTTTGTATTCTTTGAGACAGCATCTTTCACTGAACCTAGTGTTGCAACCAGAATATCCTCGATTTTGTACTCTGAATGCCATTTCATTGTAACCCTCTGTTTCCCAAGAGGGATCCAGTTCACCCTTCCCAACTATCCCTTTCCTGAATGGCCCAAGCCAACTTGTGAGGGTTATGACTTCCTGAAGTGGCCCATACCCTGAGGCAAGGTAGACTGCCTTCCAACCAGAGAATTTCAATGTCCACATGGCCCCACTAGTATTCCCATTGGCTTCTGACCTCCCTGATCAGAGCCCTTCTCCAGCTTTCCCCAAATAAAGCTCATCTCTGCTGTTGAGCAGAGTCCCCACTCTAACATAAGGTGTTGAACCTGGGACAGGGGCTTGGAACAGGAACCTTCTGCCACCCAGGAAGCAATGCGCAGCAGACGCTTGTTCTGGGCTAATGGATCCTGGGGTGACACAAATCGCCCTACCCTGTCTTTCTCTCCCCATCTCAACCCGGTGAATTTTGTGAGAACTGGCAACTCCCTTGGGCAAGTTTTCAAAACACCCAGGTGGCTGAAACAGTTCTCTGACAGTCTGATAGGGTAACTTGCTTTTGAAGCTTTTCCTTCTCCCCTCTTCTAGGCTCTGCCACAGATGGGCTACCTACTAGATCCAGCACCATTGAACCATCTTTAGCCCAGGGAGGTGGTGAGTCAGCCTCAGCCTGTCTTCCTATAGTACCTGGAAGAGACAGATCTGGCTCTCTGGTGTCCTCAGAAGACTGCCCTGGGAGCCCCCAATCAGACGGCAGGCATGTCTCACACACCATGGGCTCCCAAATTTCCAAACTCCACTGGCCTTCCTGCGGGACTGTTCACTGGCCAATCTTAAGTCTTAGATCCAAGAAATTGTTTTGATCCTCCATTGTGAATCCTGGGATGGAAGTACCCCCAACTGACTGTCCTCTTAGGCTCCATGTCTTCCCTCTGCCCCCCACCCCCACCCCTGCTGCCTTTTGCTGGGTTTTTTTCCTCTGATCAATGCTAGCTCTATTCTCTGGTGAATTAGGTGACTGGGACCAGGTCCCTCCAGGTGGGGTCTGGGATCACATTGCTCTCTTCCTAATTCATTTCCAGAGCTTAGAGCTACCACATTCCTCCCCAGGCATTCCCCTCATACTCTCCCCACTGAACAGAGGTACAGCGCCTCCTTGCCCCAAATCTCCCCCAGACCCTAGGCCTGAAAGGATACATAAAATCTATGTGCCTCATTTTTTTTTTAAATTGCAATACAGTCTGGTTGCAATATAAATTGGACAATGATTCCTGTTAGCCTAACATGGCACATTTGACTGCCCAATTCTTAAAGACCCTGATAACTTCACAAACTGGAAGAGCTAATGACAAGAAGTCCCTGCTTTTCAGGCATTCCACCTCTGATCTGTTCGCTGTCTGTCAGCTCTGGTCTCCTACCCAGGTCCTCCTCCTTGAAGATCGTTGTCACCCCATTACACAGTTCTGATTGGCCACCCACCTTGCCCCAGCCCAAAGAAATGCCCACAGCCTCCTTCACTATACCACTGCAAAGGACAATCTCATGTCTGCGCCACCCCCAACCCCGCCCAAGTTCAGTCCTAAACTGCAGTTAGCTGTTTCTGTGTAAAGTGTAGCTACAAAACGCCTTTGAGAATGGCCTCCATTCCAGTTTCCACATGCCACGGGTTTCCTCTTTCGCAAAGCCTCTTTAGTGCTAGCTTCAAGATTCCTAACAGGAAACCTGATAGCAGCTTCAAAATTAATTTCTTAATTCCTACCATGTTTAGACTTGTAAAAGATACTTAAATATTGCTTTAGTATTAGTTCCTAAAACTTCCTATCTAACTTACCTAAGGCAAATCTTATTTTCGGAAATTTCAATTAATTCCCTATTCAGGTTAACAATTCCTTCTTCTTTTACAGACAGCACTCTTTGCTTCCTTACTATTTCAACCTTAGATATAATACTTATTTGTCGCCTGTAAATATCATGTCCTATACAAGAAAATTCACAGATAGATATATAATGTCCAGATCAAAATGGCGAATAGATTTAACATGATACAGGTTTTTTTTTTTTTTTTTTCAAAATGGCTCTGATAAGTATCACTCTCCTGAAGAGTTGTCTCTTTGGTTGCTCAGCATCATCTGTAATAGACTCGAAGAGAAAGCCTCTCAGTCAGTGGGACTACAGCCTGCCTTGTGCACAAAGTACAAAAGGATGCTTGGCAAATGAGGAACCAAAAGCTGAGGTTCACAGAAGCCACATTTGTGTTAATCAAACTTCAACACTGGCTTGCAGAAATTGTGGAGAAGTAAATGTTACCAGTCCAGAGCCAAAATAATTTGGGGCTACATTAGCCTTTTAAAATAGCCAGCTTGCCGGGCGTGGTGGCGCACGCCTTTAATCCCAGGACTCAGGAGGCAGAGGTAGGAGGATCGCCATGAGTTCGAGGTCACTCTGAGACTACATAGTGAATTCCAGGTCAGCCTGGGCTACAGTGAGACCCTACCTCGAAAAACCAAAAAAAAAAAAAAAGGCAGTATATTTTATTTTTTCTGTATATGACTTGACTTCTCTGTGACCAGTGGAGACACCCATTTTTGTTCTGGGTCATAGTGGAGAAATCTGCTGTACTTTATTGCATTTTTCTTTTATAAATATCATCACTAAGAATATTTTCATAGTTGTGTGTTGAATCACTTGTAACCATAACAAATATCTGAAATAATAAGTTTATGAAGAGACAAGTTTATTTTTGGCTCACAGTTTTGAAGGTCTGAGCTCATGTATACCTAACCCTGTTTACTTTGACCTACGGCAGCACATTGTGGTGCAAATCCATGGTGGTCAAAAAAAAAAAAAAAAAAACCACAAAAAACAAAAATAACAAAACAAGCAAACAAAAAAAGAAACAGTACCTTCATGGGTAGGAAGTTAAAAAGAGAAGAAAAAGAAGCAGCCTGTATCCCACTGTCTCCTCCTATATGACCCCATTTATAAAGGTCCTACTACCTCCCAATGTTGTCACCAAGATATTAGAACATGGGCCCTTTGGGGACATTCTAGAGCCAAACGACAGCAAGAGCATTCCTTGTGCCAACCTCACCAATGGCTGATCTCAGGGACACAGTGACCCTGGTTTTCTCATCCACCTATGTCTCTATCCTGTTCATGGAAAAGCCTGCCACATGCCAAGAGATGATTTAATAGTTGTCAGATGTCCAAAGAAATACATATTATTTCCTCTTTAATATCTTTAAGAATCCTTGTTTTAGTCAGTGTATGTTCCATCTTTCACAAACATGGTATCAACCTCATATATTATGAAATTAACTCTCACTCAATTCCATTAATTTGCATCAGCCTCTGAAGGACCCAAAGCAACACATCCTGGGATTGAGGGAGAAGGAAGAGACCCAGACAGATGCAGTCTGATGGAGACCATCTGGAGGTAACTTTGCATTATTAAGTGTAGTGCTTCCCTTTTCCACATACTGAAAAATGATTGAATGATTCTTTGCCAACATATCTAGTGAAAACAATTAATATATAATTTATCTTCTACTCCTCTTTGTCCCACATGTGAATGTGTATTGAACTGAAAAATCACAACAACATTCAATAATTTTGAATACCTACAAAAAGAGGTCACAGTATGTGTGTGTGACATGAAGGAGATGTCAATATTAAGGTTGCTATGTCTAGTGCTGGTCCTTTATACTTAGGAGAGATGGGACAAAAAATTAGCATGTTGCAGACATACTTATAGCGATTCACAAATCCTATATTCACAGTAAGTGACCTTGGCTCTGCTGCTTACTAGCTCAATTACAATTTCTTGTATTGTTCTTTTGGCCTGTTTGTTTGTTTGTTTATTCACTTGGAGGTCTGGTTTCAATGGTCTTGACCTTGGCCAATGTGAAACATAAGGGAAATATTGGGTCATTCATTCATTCACTGAAGGAGGTATATGTCAATGTCTTATATCTCAAACTATGCAGGGATATTATAGATAGATAGATAGATAGATAGATAGGCCTTTTTCAAATTAGTTTCAAAGCCTATGATTTTTAAAATGCCCAATTTGTGTCATTTGAAGGCAAATTTAAATTTTTGGGGGTAATCAAAAGTCATGTGGAACTCTATGTCAAACTTATTTAACCAAAACAAGATGCATCCACAAAATAAAGGAAAAAAAATTCTTATTCACAATTCAGATCAGCGAATAGTACCAAAAAGAAAGTATGCATCAGATCCATAATGTGAAAATGTCCACCAACAATTACAATGCTTCCATTTTGACTAGTTGGAAGGCAAACACCTCTGCATGTGTACAGGTATGTGTTGTGTTCATTCACAACAGCATAGAATCATTCCTTCCTTATGAGTATTAAAAGGGTAGTTATTGATAGTGTTATTATTTTCTATCATGTACTACAAGATGGACCATAGTCTGGATAATGAAATATTTGGCTGACTCAGTTATTGTGTGAATAAAATTGTTTTTAAGTTTTTGTTCCTAATTATTTTGATGAACAATTAGCTAATGTATCACCTCAGATGAGAAGAAAAATGTACATTGCACTAAAACTAGACTGAACTCAATCTTATTCTGTTTTTGCATTCATTTTATTGTATTTTAACATAAAAATTGCTCTAAGGTTTGTCCTAAAGGATCAAAGAACCTTTAAAGAAGATGCATTTTCTGGAATGTGCACTACAGAATGAGTTCAAGATGAATTTTATGTAGTGTATATGACAACACATTGATATAGATGGTTAATGACAATTATTGGTAGCTATCATTAGACATTAAATTTTCCACATTTGATAGTATTCTTATATAATTTGAGCTAAATCTTCTTTCACTATACTTGGATTTTTAGAGGAAACAAGATGTTTCCAACTATACAGGCTTTGGACAAGGGAAGCTTTCCTATTATCATTCATTTTTATAATTACAAAAGAACATAAAATGAAATTTTTTGATAAATAAAATTATAATCAAATAAAAAGACAATGATCTAACCCCTTTTCCCCATCTGCCAAGGCTCCCATCATTGACTGTTATCTTCTATAATAAACCAGACTTCTCTCCATCAAAATTCTCCTTTCTCCTACCTTATGCTCAGCAATGAGCTGTATTTTTAGCCATCAGAGGTGTGCTTAAAGATTTTATCTTTCCTCCATCCCAACATGTCTACCCTGCAGAATTTATGCAAAACACCAAGGCACCAATAAATTGTTCCCACTTTTTCTTGAAGCTGTTGTTGTTGTTGTTGTTATTGTTATGTTTTTAAATTTGGTGATTGTGATCTTAGGGAGGAAACCAAAGCAGTAATATGCTACCTTCTGCTCACTCAGAATTCAAGTCTGAAAGCACTCCTCTTATTCCTACAGAGTAATTTTTATTTTCAGAGTTACCAAGGTTTTTGAAAAAAGGTAAAGGAAAAGAGAATTGCAGAAAGCAAAACTGTTTAAATGACTGTTTTCTTTTTCCTTCAACATTCAATACCAAAGTATAGTAGGTTATGTATTTGTTGTTTCAAGAGTTTTCCATTATACATACACACATATCTACTCTGATAATTTTGTCTCATCTATTCTTTCTTTGTTCTTGCTTTGAATTCTCTCCTGTCAAAACTTTTTTTTATGCCCTCTCTGTTTATTCTTCCCTACTCTCAATATAATTTGATGCATTATTCCATGCCTTTTCTTTCCAAATTTTACTCTTCCCTCCTCTTACCCACCTCTCTTGGCTTACATACTATCAACTGGCCAGTATTCAAAGAATGAACCACTGATACCTGCAAATGTTAAGCCATATCTAATGTGGCAACTGAATTATCTCTCTTTTATGTAATTCTTTTAATAAGAGTTTATAATTGTTAGCCTCACTATTAATTAGACATTTCAAAGACTGTATTTGATTTTTAAAGTGGCTCACCCTTCACCAGAACTCTGATAGGCCTATGCCAGGGTTCAACTAAAGAAGCAGAACTATTGAGAAATAATTGAGATAGGTAGATAAATTATAGGGATCATGTTACACAAATGTGGAGACTAAACAAGTCCTACCATCTGTAGGCAGGAAAGCAGAGAGTGTGGGAAGCAGACCAGGAGTAGTGAGGGAGGGAAGGTAGCAGGGAGGGAAGGAAGCTGGAGGAAGTGAAGGTAGCAGGAAATGAAGGAAGAGGTAAGGAGGTGGGATAACTGATTGATAGGCAGCGGTGGGGGACAGGCAAGGAAGGATGCAGAAAGGGAAGGAAGGAAGGAGACAGGATCATAGGCGCGTAAGCACCTTCAAGCAGAAGCCTGGTGTGCCAGCACAGCTGGTTCAGCAGGGAAGGTCTCTAAGAACAAATGGAAATCTCAGCTGCTGAACTGGAGTCCAGGTTCAGTTCTAACACTGCCATCATGGACCTCCCTTTATTTCAACATTGACGACTGGTGGTGAGAAAGCCATGACAGGTGGGATCAAAGGAGGAAAACAAAAATTGAAAGAAAGATTATGACATTCCTGCCAAAAATTTTAATGACAGCAAAGTGGAATGACGAGGTCAAGCCTACTGTTTTGATTAATTTGAGGTCACGTGATGAGGGGGTTTAAATTATATCTACCAAGTCCCTTCACAGAAGCACATAGGTTAATGTGTAATATAATGACTGAGAGGAGTATTCATGTTAAAATGGCTGCAAGTTTTTCTATCCTAGCTTTTCTGAAAGAATATTCTTGGTGTACTTTGAAGGAAAACCTCCAAAGAAACAAGTTCTTGCCTCTATAGTGCAGCCTAGCAAGTAGATATGTATATCACAAGGCCATAAATTTATAGGAAGATAGTTGACCAAATGCAGCTTTGGTACTCACTGGGAGTATTTGTGCAATAATTACCCCTAACAATCTAATCACGGGCTGATAAACAGTGATGGAAATAACCATTTTTAGGCTAAACTAATACTTACTGAATAAATACTTCCTCTATCCAGACATTATTTTAACATACATTAACACTGTCTTAATAATCTTATGAGGTAAAACATGATTAATAATCTGATTTTTTTCTGAAAGAGACACTGGGACACAGATAGTAGTACTTGCATAAGATTACAATGCTTGTAAATAGAAGATAAGTTCTTTTTTTTAAAAAAACAGAGCAACTTTTTTTCCCAGGATCTGTAAATGTGATTATGCTCTATTTAGGCCTCAAAAGAGTCTGAGTTTGTAACTTTTGTCACAAAAATATTGAAAGGCCCAATTCTTGGGAATTCAATGCTAATTTAGCTAATTTCTTATACAATAATACACTATCTTTAATTTCCCAATAAACTCTCTACAATTTGAAGTGGGTTTTTCAAACTCATATGTTGTGATCTATTTGATCACAATGATGAAAGAGAGAGAGAGAGAGAGAGATCTCACCAAGGACCAGGACAAGCATGTAACATCCACAATCTCCAAGGGCACATGATGTTCATATTCCATTGTGTTCATTGCAGGATGCAGAACACTTTGTATTCAATACCATCCATTCCAATGGAGCCAGATGCAAAGATGTCTTGAAGTATAAAGTAGGCATTAATAAACTGAAGGATTATGGTGAAACCACTTATTGGAAGTGTGACAGACTAGGATGTGGAGGGTGACAGTGGAAAGCACGCTGAAAAATCACTGGCTCTCACTGTTTTCTATCACTCACACTGAAGTTATTTCTGCAAATGAAAGTACTTGGTAAGGCCAAGGATTTCCTCCCACATGGCTGTGGCTATTAATGGATTGAAAAATGGAGGTGTCATTAGGCAGAGACTTAAAGAAGAGGGGACCAGTGCAACCACCTTATATCATGTTACTAGGATATACAAAGATTAGTCCTTAGTATATCATTTAACAACCTCCCTGTCTTTTATCAGTATTTTTTTTTTCATGGAAGCAATATTCACAGTTGCTGTCTGAGTTCGTAGACAGTAAAATGCCATAAAACGGGAGATGTGAGGGGCTTCATATGGAATAATGGAAAAATGGAAATTAGTGTCAAAATGATGTCATGGCTTCAAAACATTGTTGGTACAAGTGGCTGACAGGCATCCTTGACACAGTCTGTAATGACATAGTAAGAAAGCAAAAATAATGTGACAATGACTTTCTGTAGGACTTTTGAAGAATGACTGGGTGGGTGCTGCACTCCATATGCTCATCTCAAGTTGAAGATGCATTTCCTCTCTGAGACATCAATATTTATGAGATTTATTGATTGTCTTGTCATGTTTAAAATATGTGCTTAACAGTATATTTAAGGGTCAATTGAAGTCAAGGGGACACATATGAGAGAGCAGTAGCATCCACAAACAGGACAGGGCAGATGGTTTGACATCCTTTGTCAGGTCTTAGTAGCTCAAGAAAATGCCTCTCTGTCTCTCTCTCTAAAGAAACAAATTAGTACAAATTTAAAATAATTCTGTCAGAGAAAATGCCAACTCAAGAAGTTGCCATGGATTAGGTTTAACCAAAAGTATTCAAAAAGCCAAAAATATTATTCATCCATATAAACCTTTCTTCAGAGAATTATTACCATATTATTGAAGAATGCTCTGGCTTATTACGAATTTATTCACTTTACAAAGCATGAAATCCATACAATTTTAAACTCGATGGAGATTTTAGCAGTTAGCTCCACTCTCAGAGTCAAGGGGCTTTATTCCATATGGGGCGAGGTCATGTGAGAAGGAGGGTCTGTTCTAATAACCAGGGCAAGGTCATTTCATTTTCTCCCACTAAAATGGTCAACTGGAGGAGTACTGGGCCAATATCATAACACAGAGGAGGCCTGACACCATGCAGGTCTCGAGTGGTGTGTAGATCTTCACGTTCACATGCACTTGGGACCCTTCCAGCACTCCCACAGCTAGCCTGTGCCTTTGGACCTTACACTCCAAGGATGGCTGCTGCATTTCTAGAAATAAGGGCTCTACTCCAGGAAGGAAGGAGGAAGAGAGGATAGGTTGAACTAACAGATGTCTACTTATTGGCGGAGCTCAACTGCATGGGTATTCTACAGTAAAAATTTTAATTTTTATACCTTCAGGAGACATGGAAGTGCAGAGCAGGTGAAAAGTGGAAGATGGGCCAGCAGGCTGAACTTAGTACATCCGTAACACTTACTAGATGTGGTAGACTGAGTTGTATTCCTCCCATAGTTCATGTGCTGAAGTAAGATTTAAGACAGGTGAACACATTTAAAAGAGATTGCAAGGGGGAAACTGTTATCTTGCAGAACTGGTGTCCACAAAAGGAAGAAGAAAACAAAACCTTATAATAAACTTATCCTCTGCCTTCCTCCCCACCCCCCGATTCTGAGTCGTGAAGACAGAGCCTCAAGTTATATTTCTACAAGCCAGAAAGAGCCTTTACCAGCCATTAAAGCCTATCAGAACTGTGATCTTGGACTTTTCCGCCTTCAGAACTGTAGCCAAATTAATTTCTGATCTTTTTTGTTTGTATTGTTTTGTTGAGAGTTACCTATTTTGCCCAGACATCCATGGAACTCATGATATAGCCCAGGCAGGGGTTAAATTCATGATACTCCTAACTCATCCTCCTAAACTCTGGGATTGCAGGTAGACCCCACCATACCTGGCACATTTCTGTTCTTTGCATTTAAGTTTCTTTTTTAAACTAATTTTGAACTTTATTGTGTGAACAGATTGTGTGTTGAGTCCACTCTCCTCATCCCTCTTTTACATCCCCATTCCACTGAGGGTCCTCCTTAGTGGGGTTGTTGGTATTTGCCATGGGGTTATAAATGTATCAGTCAATCTGGGCAGTGGGTGTGAAAATGCTTCTGGATACTCCTTCCAACCCTGTGGCTCTTAGCAGTCATCCTTCTCCTCTACCTCAAGAATCCCTGAGCCTTGGTGAATGTGTTAGAAGTCTACTTTAGGGATGAGCTCTGTGCAACCTCTGGACTTCTTCTTTGATGGGCCATGAGCATCCTCAATGTTTATCACCCTGGAGCTGGCTGTCAGGTTAGCAGTAAGAGCAACACTCTTCTTTGAGTAACCCAGTATATGGTATTTAGTTGTGAAGCGACACGCTTGCATATACAGCGTGTGAAATAGCACACTGGCATACACAGACAGCATATTCACTTACTCATTGAACAAACAAGAGTTTAGCAAACAAACACTTATGACATTCAAATCATGGAGAATTCATGCAGGAATTTGAAAGGAGCATGGAACAGGCCTGGCTAGTCAGCAAACAGTAAGATACCTAGCAATAGAAATAGTGTGATAATTGTTTTCATAGGTAAGTATAGATTACTACCAGAATATAGTGGAAGCGAATAGAAGCTCTGCCTAGCAAGAAGGGTTTCTAGGACTCAAAGGCCTTGAAATAACAGGTCAATCACTTCGCATTTATGAATTGAAGATTAGGTTACAAAATGAGTCTATAGTATACATTAGTTGTGTCGGTGTTATGAAATGAGCCAGGATAATGAGATATATTCCAATGCCTGATGCCCTAAATGTGTTGTAAGATTAAAAAAGTATAATCACATCAACTCAGTTCAGGGGTCAGTAGTCTTTTCTCTGTAACAGGTCTGATAGTAAATATTACAGTTTTTTTTTTCAGGTTCTGTTATCTGTGTCACAACTAATCAACATTTCCATGGTAGTGTGAAATCAGTAAATGGATTGGCATGCTGTGTTCCAACAAAGCTTTATTTATAAAGATGGGTGATAGACTTGGAACAGATTCTCACAAGTATGTAACTGGAAATAATTTCAGTCATTATTTTGAGATATTAATTTATATTTGCCTTATAAATTCATCCTTTTTGTAAAGTTAGCATGGTGAATAGCCGTGTGAGCATTGTTGCCATACACATGGACCACATTTGTGGACACTTGATCTGTCAAAGGTACTCTGTTCCATATTTATGTCTCAGAACAAGTGAGGGCTCAACAGCAAAGCACTACAGGAACTGACTCAGGCTTTCTTACAGGGAAGTTGTCATTCTATTATAGCAATCGCTATCTCAAAGACTCTAGAACTAAAAGACTAATGTGGGACAGGAGAATTCTTAACAGCACAATTTTCATTTACATTTATTTTTACTGAGATGAGGAGTAAAACAAGATTCCAGCCTCCTGGTGGACCGTCCAGCCTTTTGTGGGTTCAGAAGACTGTCATGTTTGTTCTCTAGCAAGACAGAAAAATATGCTGTGTGTTTTCTCAGAAAATAATTTCAACTTTTCACAAGAGCACCTGGATGAAAGCAGCCACAGTTTCACTACCCTTTAATGACAAAGGCTGAAGGAGGCTTTTAGTAGTGGGCTACAGTTTAATCATAATTCAAATGTTGTCTGTTCAATTTTCAATCTCATAACTCCACAGTCCTTTTCCTTCAATTAGCAAAATAAATCACTGGAGAGCAGAGCTGACAACTGGAAATTTCCACTTTGTACCATCCATCTCTCTCTCTCTCTCTCTCTCTTTTTTTTTTTTTTTCCAGAGAGAACCTTGACATTCTCCTCTTACAAGTTTTAAGCTCCCCTCCTTCAACACATTGCTTCAGTTGTGTTTTGAAACCCTAAAGATCTGTGGGCAGAGCAAAAATGTAGGGTGAGACCTTGAGGTAGAATATTATCATCTTGGGAGACAAGTAGCCCAGGGATCCACTTTGCTTTCTTTTATATAGAAATAAAACACCAGCACTAAGCTGTTGTTAGTAGGAGCTGGGATGCTCCTCTGCTCTTCCTTTTGATGTATATTTGTGTATGAAACCTTCATTTTCTTTGTTCCAGTGATTGAGGGAGGTCGGTCCTTTCAGCATAAAACATCTACTTGCATTTCCTTCACTGAAACAGATCTTTATCCCAATGACAATGGTCATATTTGTCTAATGGCCTTCCTTTCTCTATTCACAAATTTCTTGATTATATCTTGTTTTCCCTCCTTCCTTCCCTCCCTCCCTTCCTTTTTTCTTTCCTTTCTTCCTTCCTTCTTTCTTTTTCTTTCTTTCATCAGAAATCTACATGGCATACTTCCAAATGTGCTTATCCACTCCAACTAATTGACAGTCACATAAGTGCAAGTAATATGAGGTATGACTGTGTGAGATTTCTCTTTGGCTCTTTAATTAAGCAGTTGTTCACAGGTGCATACAGTTACAACAAAATTAATTGATAGCTTTATATCACACTTCTTTAGCCCACTGCTATTTGATGTTTGCAAACACAACTATTAGATTTGTCTTATCTTGCATATAGGGATTATTTCTCATTTTCTTCCAACAGAGGTTAGGGCAAGTTGCCCTAAGTACAGAAAAGCTATCAAAGCAGCAAAGATAATTTCACTAAGGAGGAAACAAAGTGAAATGTTTATTTATGGAACATTTTATCACCCCTCAGAAGTACAATGAGAAGCTCTTTATGTTTCTGTACGCGCTGCAAGTTTCCTGAATGTCAAAAATCATTGCTACGCAAGCCAAGTAGCTTCCTGGGAAGGCTGTGTGTTTATCTTCCAAAGATACTGCGGAGTTACACATATTTACAGCAGCCAACTGGCATTTCATAGGGATAAATTTATTCATAGTCATTTTTCACTTTTTTTCTGCATTTTTTCTGACTACTGGCAAGAGTTCTTTCTCTTCGCAATTCATAGTGGGGCTTGCCCTCTGGGAAAATCTAAATGGACATGCTGTTACCAGGTCTCCTACTTGGTAAAAGGAGCAGGGGGCTAGAGATGGGGCTTAGTTGGTTTCCTCAGGAAGGCAGTTTAGAAAGCTGTGTTGTGTGAGCAAGGACCTTACCATGCCTGGTCCCTGATTTACTTACAGGTGAATGGGAACAGTTAAGTGAGCAGCTCATAGAGTGTTGGGAGGGTTAAATGAATTAATGCAGTGAGGTCTTAGAATGAAAAGGGTAGAGTAACTATAGCTCCTGTACTTAGTAGACTTGGGAATGGAACAGTGTGTTTCGACCTTTCCAAGCTCAATTTTCTCATGTTAACTTTTGGGCATTAATACTGATTCGTTGACCATGTAAATGTCACAAACATGTTGATAATTTCATTGTTATTACTCCAAAGGCTCTCCAGTGGTTAAGACTTCCTACATGATCTATTTGGAAGAGCACAGAAACTGTCTGACCACCAGCTGCAATCAAGAGTAGTTCATTTCTATCCTTGCATTTCTTTATGTCTTCATTTAGCATGGCCAGCTGATTTTTAAGGTCTTCTTTTTTTTCACTCTCCCTCAAATCTCTTAACTCTCTTTGAAATCCTTCCATTTTCTTATCTAATCCTTCCAATTTCTTATCTATTAGTTCTAGTTTAGTGATGGCAGCATCCACACGATTGTCGGCCCTTTGTTGCTTTCCTGCAAGTTCTACCAATAGGTTGGTCAGAGTTGCATTGCTCATAGCTTCAATTTGGTGTTCTGGTCCTATTGTTTCTTCTATGTTTTGGTTAGATGTATTCATTGTGGGACTGGGTGATCTAACTGGATTTTCTTGCATGATTTCTAATCATGTATCTTCTCTTAATATGACCCCTTCCCATCTGCTTTTCCACTTGAAGGTCCTAATAATGTGGCAGGTGGTGAAAACATATCAAATAGGACTCACATGTATGTGGAGTGGGTGATTCTCCATCCTGAAGGGTTGTATAGCTTCCAAAGGCCTGTGTACAACCAAATTATTTTCCTAGTCAATTAATAAGAAATTGATATTTTATGACAAAATTTGGAGAGCAAATGTGTTTTTAACCCTTTGGAGAAATTCCACCAGCACAGGAACTAGTGAAGCAGTAGGAGAGATGGCATTGTCAGATTTGGACTATCACTCAGAGAAAAGCTGAGTGCTGAAGGAATAGGATGATGGCTACAGAGGACTAGAATTAGCAACAGGGGATTTACTTATTGTGCCTTTAGAATGATGAAGTGGTTAATTGACTACTGTGGCTTTGTGTGTTTCCACTAGCAGATTTGATGTGTGGGGGGTAGTCACATGGTGTGTGTGTGTGTGTGTGTGTGTGAGTATGTGTATGTGTATACACAGAAGTGAATATAGACCATGATCAGTATAAAATCATATTTGAGATGGGAGCACAGAAGATCATATGCAGACACTAAATCTGTCATCAGCTCTAAGGAAAAAATTTAGCGTCTGGTATTGAAGATGGAATCTAAAAGGTCAGGAACTAGACAAACTCAGGAGTGGAGTTAGAAGTAGGGAATGGGGCAAGAAGACACAGTACTTTGACAACAAGCCTGCCTAATGAACAAATCATCCTTTCCATTTAATTTAACTTAGTTTGATTTTTGTTTTCTGAGAAAAGTGTCACTATTTTTCACAGGATGACTTCTAACTTACAATCCACCTGCCTCAGTTCCTAAATGCTGAAACTACATGCAAGTACCATCACACCCACCCACAAATTATCTTTTTATTAAGGTGCTGCCTGCAGAAGGGGGTTGATTTGGTAAAGGGATAGTATGCAGAGAAAATGATGTTACATGTATGGCAATTTTATTAACTTTTTATGTTCAGTACAACTTGCATCTTGCTTTTTTTTTTTTGTAGATAGATCTGTGAATTCCAGTAATATAAGAAGATTAAAAGAAATGCTACAGATAATTATACCATCAGCTAAGTAAGAAATGGAACTTTGAATGTGCTTCATTTGAATTTTTTCTCAGCTACCTAAGATTCAACGTGATGGCTAGATGAACTAAGTTCTCATACCTGTCAGACTGGCTTCATTTGAAACTAGATGTGTATTAGTTCTATTTAGATCTTCTGTTCTTATCAGTTAAGGTAGACCCATGCATGGGTTATCTTTCTCCTTGCCAACACAGCATTAATTTTCTTTCCAATTGTCCCTTCTTTCATGATGGGCTCTTTCCATTTTTAAGACCTATGCTAATCCATTCTCTGTAACCCATGGAAATATTCTATTACCTAAACATCTTTTTTTTGTCAAAACATTCTGCATGTTCTTTGACGTATAAATTGCTCATGTCATTGGCCACTGTGTACATTTCAACCATTTCATATTTCTTGCATGTAAGCACTTGTATTTGATGACCATCAAATACTAAGACAGTAAGCATGGTTTTCCTGTCCACTCTTCCTATTGTTATCCCCTTGAATAACTTCTGTTCCTATGTAAGAAAATGAGAGTCTCATTGTTTCTTGACCCTCAAAAGACCTTTAGCTTCACTCCTTGTCACGAATCCAATCCTATGATCACATCTCAGAATTGTAACACAAAGAAAATGGCTTCATATCTAAAATCTTGAATCCCTTTGGTTGTTTCATATACATTTATGGAAATATTTCCCTTAAAATTTATATACTTAAACTTTATCAGACTATGACAGTACATGACACAGAATACAATAAAAAGAGAGGAGCAAATTGAATAAACAGAAAATGAAAAAAGTACAATAAAACTGGAGGAAAGGCTAATACACAAAAAAATATAGACTAAAAATTCTAATTACTGGTGGTGTGTAGTTTCCCAGGACAAAGAGAGAAATTTCATCACAGTTCCTGCTAAGGAAACATGATTCCTGCAAGGGAAACACAATGTTATGTGATCTCCTTTATGTGTGATAAAAGTGAAAATGTCCTCAATATCCCTAGGGCTAGTCCTGTTAATGATTGTTGTTTCTTATTATGCGTTTTTTTATTATGTTCCCTAATGATGTCAGTGCTGTTCTCTTGAGAAAATGCAGTAAAAGTAATCATTATTATCTGAAAACAATGTGTTATAAATATGCAGCTGGCTTGACCTCAAAATAAAATCAGGTACCTAGAATAATCTGTGAACCATGTATCTTCATGAATATTGTTTCTTGAAATGAATCTTTAAGACTTCAACACCAGCGGGTTCAAGGTCAAACTATTTGATAAAAAAAGTAGACTGAGAATTTAATGTTGTAATTTCAAAGTGAAGTTATATGTTTGACATATGACTAACATACAATATGCTGGAAATATGCTTTTGAAGCTAAGCCTGGCTGCCATTGCTTGGAAGTGGGCCAAAGCAATGACACAGATAGTTCAGATTATCTATTTTTTTCTTTTTCTTTGCTTCTGCTTCAAAAAATAGGCATATGACAGAAATGATATCTAAGGCAGTAGTTACCATTATCCCTACCTACCCATAGGCATAAAGTATCTTACAACAGTATCTAGAAAGCATATATCATTGCAAACAATGTAACTCTTGGTGAACCTTCTATACAAATTAATTGGCAAAATGAATTCACAGATAACTGAATGATTTGACCTGTTGCATGGATGTGTTGGATATATGCCAGTTCCTGCTAGAGGACATCTGCCCAAACTCATGATTTGAGTTTCGAATAGTTGATATTATGTTATTATTTCTGACAATAATTAAAATGCATGAACAATTATATGTTGAGGTCACTTCTTGTACATGATAATCAAACCATTTTATCAATGTAGAAGAGAATCCCCACACACTATTTTCAGTTATCAGGGTGGCAGGTAAATGATTGAAAATATATATGGATAATTTTTCTGAGGTCTCAAGAAACTATGCCTAGAAAGTTTGTCATTTGAGGGAAACTAAGACAGAGATTATAAAAAATTTACAGTTGCCCTATCACAAACTTCTTAATTTTTTCATAGTTTAAAGACCAAGGATGCCTGGCTAGCTCAGTCAGTGGAGCATGAGACTCTTAAAGACCAAGGAAAACTCATAAAAGACACATTCCTGTGTTATCTCAGCTTCCTAGAAAAATCTCGATGCTAATGCCAGCACCCTGAGAAGCATCTGCAAATATTTGGTCCTAACTCTTTCTGTATGTTTAATAAAATGGACTTTATGGTAAATTATACTCTCCCAAGTCTGAGGTTCATTTATTATTGTATATAATATTATCTTGAGAAAGTTGAATTTGAAATTGATCTAAGAAATTATTGTGGGGAGATGGCTCAGAAGTAAAAGGCACTTGCTTGCAAAGTATGACAACCTTGGTTTGATTGCCCAGTACCCATATAATTCAATGTGCACAAAGAGGCACATGCATCTAGAGTTGGTTTTCAGTGTCATGAGGCCCTGGCCCACCCACAGTCACTCTCTGTTTACCTCTCTCTCTCTCTCTCTTTCTCTCTGTCTCAGTCTCTCAAATAAATAAAAACATTTATAAAAAGAAACTATTGCAACAAATTTTAGAAATAATTTAGTGCAATCTGACTCTCCCAATTTTCAAATAATAGCTTGCAAACATGCTAATAGAAATATAAAATATAATATTTTACATTGGGCCTACATTTACATAGACTATTAGCCAAAAAGTAAAAGGAAACTAGATTAAAAACATCTCAAGGAGGGCTGGAGAGATGGCTTAGTGGTTAAGTGCTTGCCTGTGAAGCCTAAGTACCCATGTTAGCCAGATGCACAAGGGGGCGCACACATCTGGAGTTCATTTGCAGTGGCTGGAGGCCCTTGCGTGACCATTCTCTCTCTCTCTTTCTCTCTCTCTGTCTGTCTCTGCCTCTTTCTCTATCTGTCGCTCTTAAATAAATAAATAAAAATGAACCAAAAAGAAATCTCAAGGATAAATTTCCATTATTGACCATGTGTCTTAAACATTTCTAAAGGTATGATGAATTTACCAAGAAATTTTTTGAACTTGGGTTTCAAATTCAAATGTCCTATATAAGAATGTGTTCAATTAAAAACAGTCTCAGCCTATAAGATAACGGAAATACATTTATATTTTTAAACCAAGAAAAATGGTAAATTCTTTTTCAGAGAATTCAGCAGATAGTTAACTTCCTTAGCCACATTCTCTATGGATATGTCCTAATAATGAATATGGGTACCTGCATTATTTTTCTCCTAAATGATCAAACTTGAGACCTGCTGCAAAAATGTACTGGGATTTTCTCAAACCGGAAGGGTTTTTCTTTCAACTTTATACAAAATTAGCACAACTTAAATTTCCACCTTGTTGCTGTTTTATAAATTACAAGGTTGTTTTCTTCCCCTAACCAGGCTTCTGATTACATTACCCAAGAATCATGCAAAGACTTTCTAAAATGTACCCAAGTGCCCGTGGTATAAAGAGAATCAATTTATAGACCTTCAACTCCTACACCCACTGCTGTCCATGATTGGTCTGCACGAGAAAGTGTTGAGAAAGGAGGTCAGATTTCTCTTCCATCTCTTCCAGCCACCTTCATAAAGGTGGACCTCTATCTCATTGCCCCTGCTTCTAACTGAGGTGCATTACCCTGGGTGAAAAGATCACCAAGGCACCAAGTAGCCGGATGATCAGAGACACTGGATTTGTGTGCACATCCAGAATGGCTTCCGTGACTGTTATAGAAAGGACTTTGCAAGCAAAGGAAATTTAAATTCTTCACACTGAACAAATGGCAGGAGAGTTTTGTGGAATAGTCAGTGCAAATTCGTTTAAGAGTCCATGCGTGCATGTGTGCTGTGTGTGCATGTCTGTGTGTGTGTGTTGAACCTTAGGTGGATCTCAAAGAACTGAATAATGTTGTCCAGGACACGTTAGGAGATATAAAGTCTATGCAGTTGCAAAGACCTCATATTCAGAAGGGTCTCATGCTCTTGAAATTTTAATTATTTTGTGTTTAATAAGTGAAATGCAATGGGACAATGGAATAGGTGAAATAATAGAGAGTATATGTGCACAATGTGGAAATCCCCCCTTGAATCTCCTAATTGATTTTCATATGTTGTTCTACAGCACTCATAATGCCTCATCAGCACTGAGTTCTGGTGGACCCAAAGGCCTGGGCGTTCAGCAAAAATCCTGGAAGTGAAAGACAGTGTTGCGTCTACAACGGAGCCTTGAGATTACTGACATGTTCATATTCATTGTCAGAACTTGTTTTAAATTTAGATAGCAGTGTGAAAAACATGTTACCACACACAAAGGACTTAGGAACCCTTTCTGATCCGCTTCTGTTCTCCGTATGAACAACCAGTTTCTGCTGAAAATGGGAACTTTGAAGAAAAGAATATTAGTGAGCCACAGTTCCTTTTCTTTTCAATCTTTTCTTTGTCGTCTATAAGCCAAAGGTAGAAAAATGAGTGCATGGTACAAGAACAGTGAAAATGTAGTTGTGACTGCTGTGCAACTTTCCTACTTTATTAGTAAGAATAATACACTTGTGCACTAGCCTCAAAATGTATTGCATGATTTTTGGTGGTTCAGTATATAAGTGAAATGACTTTGTATTTGCATTATGAATATTTCAGAATATAAAAATGATTGTTAAATTTATGTTAATAATTTAAATTTTTAATTTCCCTTTCCTTAGAATAATACAGCAAATAAGAAGTCAAGAGAGAATCTGGGCTTGGTGGCACACTCCTTTAATCCCAGCTCTCGGGAGGCAGAGGTAGGAGGATCACCCTGAGTTTGAGACCACCCTGATACTACATAGGAAATTCTAGGTCAGCCTGGGCTAGAGTAAGACCCTACCTTGAAAACAAACAAGTAAAATACAAAAGTCACCAGCGTGCTGGAGAGATGGTTTAGTGGATAAGACGTTTGCCTGTGAAGCCTAAGGACTCAGGTTTGATTCCCCAGAACCTACATAAGTTAGATGCAAAAGGGGGAACATGTGTCTGGAGTTCTTTTGCAGTGGCTGGTGGCCTTGGCATTCTCATTCTCTATCCTGTCTCTCTTCTCTCTGCTTCTTTCTCTCTCAAAATAAATAATTTTTTTTTTTTTTTTGGTTTTTTGTGGTAGGGTCTCACTCTAGCCCAGGCTGACCTGGAATTCACTATGGAGTCTCAGGGTGGCCTCGAACTCACGGCGATCCTCCTACCTCTACCTCCCGAGTGCTGGGATTAAAGGCGTGCACCACCACGCCCGGCTATAAATAAAATTTTTAAAATGTCAAGAGAGAGATTTTTTTAAATATTTTTATTTTTTATTTATTTATTTGAGATAGAGAGAGAGAGAGAGAGAGAGAGAGAATGGGCATGCCAGGGCCTCCAGCTGCTGCAAATGAACTCCAGAAGCATGTGCCACCTTGTGCATCTGACTTAGGTGGGTCCTGGGGAATTGAACCATGGTCCTTTGCCTTTTTAGGCAAGTGCCTTAACCACTAAGCCATTTTTCCAGCCCAAGAGAGATTTTTTAAAAACATTTTGTTAATTTATTTGAGAGCAACAGATAGAGGGAGAAAGAGGCAGAGAGAGAATGGGCACGCCAGGGCCTGCAGACGCGTGCGCCCCCCTGTGCATCTGGCTAATGTATATCCTGGGGAATTGAGCCTCGAACCAGGGGTCCTTAGGCTTCACAGGCAACTGCTTAACCACTAAACCATCTCTCCAGCCCTGAGAGAGATTTTAATACACGAAAAATATTTATGTTTTAATATCTGTATATTCATATTTCCTGTTTTCTATGCCAAATGCATACGTTTTCATTTTATGGTGGTTCCCCTCAAATTGTTTATCTGGTCCTGAATATTAGTAGAACAAAATATTTGTTTCCATATGCATAAGAAATCAAACTTTTCATACTATTAAATGA
This sequence comes from Dipus sagitta, assembly GCA_036346955.1. Lineage (NCBI taxonomy): Eukaryota > Metazoa > Chordata > Mammalia > Rodentia > Dipodidae > Dipus > Dipus sagitta. Next base: position 38,401,214 of record CM070772.1, on the reverse strand, counting down.
TGTAATATTTTTACACATTTGACTGGGCTGGAGAGATGGCTTAGCAGTTAAGGCATTTGTCTGCCAAGTCAAAGGACCCAAGTTTGATTCCCCAGTACCCACGTAAAGCCAGCTGCACAAGGTGGTGCATGAGTCTGGAGTTTGTAGTGGCTAGAGGCCCTGGCACTCCCATTCTTGCTTTCTTTCTATCTGCTTCTTTTTCTCTCTCCCTCTCAAATAAATGAATAAATAAAATGTTTTTTTTTTTTAATTGGTTAATGGGGTTACTTCTATTTTCACCTTACAATGTAGATTTCTTTAAAGTATAATAAAGGATGATTATAACTGTATCATTGATATAGACATTTGAAAACTAAATTATTTCTCTTACTTGATGGATCATCACAAAACTAAGAAACAGAATGTGCCACGCTGATCATTTCACTATAGATACAATATCATGACCTACAGCTGAATTCAAACTCTATTCTTTTCAGTTATATCAGCCTCCACCTTCCCTGCCCTTTCTCTGATTTCTCTTCTTGTCCTCCTGGCTTTGACACTCTCCAATGACACACACCTTCACCCCATCAAGGTCACTTTGTTCAATTGGCATCTTAATTCTGACTCCCTGATGTGCAAGATGAGCTCTGGGGACTCTGAATTTCCAAGAGGGCAGCTATGCACTTTGGGCTTTGCTTTGTTCCATTCTTAACTGACTTTTACCCTATCTGCCATCAAGTGGTAGGATCTGAAACTACAAGTTGACATGAAGAAGTCACATTAGACGTGTGCATGGCAAACATAAGGACAATATGGGTTAGATATTGTCAGTTTTTGACAAGTGATGGATGGATTGTAAACTAGAATGCTGCAGAATGGTAAAAAAAAATACCAAATTTTGCCTGTTCCTACAAAGGTTTATTGTACTATGTTTGTGTCAATGTTTTTGTTCTGAAAGGTAATCATCATACAGATGTCTGCATTTCAGTTTCATGAGTTTATTGTGACTTAGCAGGAGACTAGTTTCAATCAGGACTGTAACTTTCCACAAAGTCCAATTCTACTGTAATGCTAGTGAAAAATGTCAGCACAAGTGTAAGTATGAGTACAATTAATTTTTGAATAACTGCCTTTCCTTTAAATACTAGCTAAATTTATGTCTAAGTAACATGTAAATGATAAACATGTATGTATAAAATAATTCAAAGTTAGTTTAGAATCATACTGTAGTTTAGTTACAAAAAAAAAAAAGAAAAATGTGTGTGTGTGTCTAAGAGGCCAACTTTAGAATTGAAAGGTTTCATATATTAGGTTAGAATATGTCAATTGCACAGTATGATTTCACAAAGGATCCTACCTATAAATATGATTATAAAGATACTAAATTATTAATCCCCCTTTCCATATACAAAATCACTTTTATTTATTTTTTCTGGTGAAAGTTTAGGTAAGTACACTTAAAATTATAATGGGAATAAAGTCATTTATTATATATTGCGATACCATAGCTGACCACTTATAAATACAATTTGTTTCTACTTGATTTGTTTTTTTGCATATGCATGCAGTGTGTGGTGAGTGGTGGGAGCAAATGCGTGTGAGTGTGCATGCACCTTGAGAGTATGGATGCTGGAGGTTGATATTGGATATTGGCCATCTTTCTTGATTCCTGTTTTTTTATTGTACCAATGCAGGATCTCAGTTTAGCCTAAAGTTCACTAATTCAGTCTAGCTAGGTAGCTTGTCTCAAGGATTCCCTGAACTGGCCTCCTGTGCTCTAGAATTATAGGCAGCCATCATGTGCACTTGCATTTACATGGGTCCTGGGAATGCAAACTCTAGACCTCCCGCTTGCTTGGAAAGCTCTTAGTTTACTGAGGCATCTCCCCAGCAACTTTATTTTAATTTCATTATTACATATTTAACATATGCATTATGAAATGATAACCACTCAAGCAATGGTCATAGCTTCACCATCCATATTTATATTAATGTGGGGGATGATGGTGGGTTATGCATGTGTGTATATATTTTAGATCTAACCTCTTAGACAGTTTCAAGCATACAACATAGTATTGTCGACTTTAGTCATTGTTGTTTATACTAGATCAGCACTATCCTACTCTGCTTCTATATATAAATGAGGCACAACTTGTTCAACACATTGTTTTCTAAGCCTTACTTCTCTGTGTTACAGAAAGGAAAAGGTTTTGGTTGATACTCAACATGTGAAATAGTAACCACAGATTAAGATGAAGACCTTCTAAAGTTACCACTTTCCAGCTTTCCATCCTGACCCAATTCTTTGGTTTCATCATCTGCAAGAAGGGAATATTGCTTGTCTGGCTCCTTCCTCTAGCACTACTCCATATTGGATGAACCTTATCTCTGCCTCTGGCCATGTGCAAGTGGAGGACAAATGACCGGGACAAGGGTGGTGTTGTATTGTAGTTACATTCGCATTGCTGGGACAAACATTGGGACTAAAACAGTTTATGGGAGGCAAGGTTCATTTCAGGCTTACAGACTCCAGGAGAAGCATCCTCATGGTAGAGGAAGCTACCTCACTCCATCAAGCATCCAGAGAAGAGAGAAAACATCTAATACCAGTACATGTGAACAGCCAGAGCTCAAGCTGGCTCTCTGCACAGCTAGTAGGGCTGGTCTCAAGGTCCACCATCAGCAACATGCCTCCTCCAGCAGGGTTCTCCCTGATGAAGACTAAGTAAACAAAGATAGCTGATTCTGAGCCGGAGAGACGGCTCAGCAGTTAAGGAAATTGCTGGCACAGTCTAAGGACCCAGATTTGATTTTCCAGTACCAACATAAAGGCAGAAGCACAAGGTGGCACATATATCTGGAATCCATTTGAAGTGTCTGGAGGCCCTGGCGCACCCCATTCTCATGGTATCTCTCTCTCATCTCTCTGCTTACAAATAAATAAATATTTTTTTAAAAAAATACCTGATTCTATGGGAACATACATTTACATTCAAACCACCAAAGGTAGATTCTTCCTTGCCCAACTACACTAGTAGTTAGCTCTTGAAATAAAAGGCAGGATAGATGTGAACATTTTACAAATTCTAGTGTTATGCAAATGTGAATGTAAAGTATTTGGGGACTGATTCCAAAAACCAATAACAACCACAAAATAAAATCTAGGCAAGTGCAATGAAGTGACCAGTTATTCCAAGAGGGGAACTTTCCCACATGGCCTGGATCAGTGTAATGCATTGTTTCCTGATGAGCTGTTCTCTGTGTTGTTATGAATATTCATCCCCTAAGTTTCCATGGGACTTCCTGTTTAAATTATGACTTTCCCAAATGGGACTGTGATAGTCAATACTGTCAACATGATAGGCTCTAGAATCACCTAAGATACAAACAACTGGTTATAACTATGGAGCTTATAGATGAGAAGCATCATTCATTGGTTAGGGTCCTGGATTAAATAAGCAGAAAGTGGGCTGGGAACAGGCATTCATCTCTCTCTGCTTCCTGGCTAGAGACAAAGTGTGACCTGCTACCCGATGCTTGTGTCACTATGTCTTTTTGTCATGATAGACTACACCTTCAACATAAATCCCTTTCCTTAAGTTGCTTTTGTGAGGCAATGAGAAAAGTAACTAATACAGGGACATTGGGAAAAAAGAACACAAGCTAAAAGTTGAAAAATGGATTATTGAATTGAATCATCACAACCAAATCCTACAGAGAGGGCCTGGGCAAGTGGCTAAGTAAGTGTTTGCTTTAGAAGCATGATGGCTTTAGCCTGATCCCCTGGACCAATGTAAAATGCAGATGATAGTAGAACATACTTGTAACCTCAGCGCTGGAGAGGCAGAGACAGAAGATTACCTGGGCTTGCTGGCCAACCAAACTTGCAAAGAGTGCACTTCAGGCCAATAAGAATCTCTGCCTTAAAGAAGGTCACTACACACACACACACACACACACACACACACACACACGTACACACACCACCACACACACATGCATCCTCACATACCTGAAAGTTTTCTCCCCACATGCACACATATCTACATATAATGAAATGAGTAAAACCTAGGTAGCCAGCAGAAATGTGAGTCATATCACTGTACTTTCTCAGACTTTAGTTTCTTCTTTTCATTCCAGTCCTACACTAGCTGCTTCAGAAGCTCCAGAGCAATGGATTTTGGAGTTCAGTCATTCAGTGGTATCTCCAGGAAATGTCTAAATAGAAGGGGAGGACATTAGGGGGAAAAGTGAGTGGTGAGAGGGAACTGGAGAGGACAGAGGGAGCCGAAAATAAACGAAAACAAACTGTATTTGGAAATTCCAGAATGAATAATATCTAAATTTCTGTATGCTGCAATATATGTATTATATTATGTAACTACATTATACATAATATAATATATCATGTATTATGTAGTATAAATTATATTTTCATATAAATGTATGCTACAAATAAAATTTAAAAAACGAGTGTCAACGTTGGCATTAATATTGGTTTATCAATCAAGAAAGCTTAAAAACAATTAGCACATAGTATGTCAGCCACTAGTCTAAATGCATATTTACTTATTAACTCCATGAAGCTGTCCTCAAACGTATTTACTATTCTCATCTTTATTTTACAAACCAAGGAAATGAGGATTCTGAGCATTGCTCAAGGTCATATATCCACAAATAAAGACAAGTAGAACTTGACTCCATGCAGTCTGCTTTCACAGTCTACTCTCTAAACCATGTTACTGACTTGAAGTATAAACAGAAGGGTGTCTTGCAGATAATAAATGAATAAATGTAACTGTAGAAGGAAAAAAAATTCTCCCCCAGTAGTCCCTTTTGACTTTGTCATTAAACTCTTACTGATTAAAAAAAAAAAAGAAAAAACTGTCCCAGGAGCTATCAGAGTATATTGGACAAGGGAATCATATCAGTAAAATAGTGATAATAATGAATAACAGTAATAAGAAGCCTGCTACTGGTGTACAGTGATAACATGTATCCAAAAACAGTTTGTGAATAGCAAAGTGCTGTGCAAATGTAAGTGACTTTTCCTCTGTAGATATGCTTTCTTCTACCAGATAATACCTCTTACCACCCTCTTATCTTTCACCTATAGACCTCTCTGAGCCCCCAGGCTAATACCTTGAAAAGCATTTTTAGAGCTAAAATATATGCTTATTGTGTCCTGCTTTGTGAGAAAGTTGGATCAATGGGAAAGAAACTTCCTTAGGTTTTACCATATTAACTGCCTTCCACCCTCAGGGACCAGAGGCTCTGTCTTCCTGCTAGCTACAAAAAGAGATGTACCTCTGCCTCTATGCAGAGAGAGCTCTGCATCTGCACCTATTCCCTACTCTTCTCCTGTCATCTGTAACCACTAGCAAGTCTTTCTTTCTTCTCCATTTCCTAATTGGGCCCTTCCCATCAAAAAGTAAATATCCTGATGCAATGTATCTTACTAGAAGCTATATCATTCTGTTGACCATTCTGTCCCTACCAGTTATGCATTTCTATGATTCTTTGTGGCAAAACAATGGGAAAAGCTATGTGGTTGGTTTTGGCTAATCTCTGCCCTCTCACTTTTCTTAAACTCTTCCCATCTGAATTTCATTTACTAGAATCAATCTGGTGAAAGGCCACACTTGTAAATGTCACTGTCAGCCCTGAGCCCTCATCTCCCTGTGTGGGTAGTAGCACTTGATAGCACCAAGGCCTCCCTCTTTTTAAATATGTTTTCGATTGTTGGCTTTTGTTACATCTACCTGGTCTTCCCTGGTTTCTTGTCCTTGTATTCCCTTTTTCTGGTTCCTCTCCTTTCCCAGACCACTGGAAAGGTAGAATGAAGGTATTTGAACTCATCTCTTCTTCATATAATTGCATGCCTCTATTCTCTTCAGTCTTATGGTTTTAAATACCACATAGATGCCAAATACATCCACATTCCCATTCCTAATCAACACAACTCTCTCCTTGAATATATCTGTCTTCAGTTTTCACTAGGCTATACATGAGAAATCTCAAACTCCATAATCCAATCATGATCCCCAAACCTGATCCTTTGGCAACTTAATATCAGATGATAGCAACTCCATTCTTCTAATTCTTCTGACCACAAGCTTCATTGCTTATGACTTACCTTATCCAATAAATCAGAGAATTATTTCAGATTTATCTTTCTAATATTTGCAGGGCTGATTTGCTTTTTACCACCTCCATAAGCAGAACTTTTGATTTGGGTCTCCATTATTTCTTGGCTCATTTAATGCAATAGAATTCTACCTGGACTTTTATTTTTATGCATTGCTATGGAGTCAATTCTGTTCCTAACAAAATGAAATGTGGAAGCTATAACACCCAATGTGAATCCATTTAGGACAGGGGTTTTAAGAAGGTAAATAAAGATAAATGAGGTCCGATAGATAGGTCCATAATCCAGTAGGACAAGGGTCTGTCTATGTAGGAAAATAGACTCCAGGAGTGGGTACACAGAGGAAAGTGTGTAATGGTGAGAAAGGGGACATATGTGAACCACAGAGAGAGGTTACACCAAGAAATAACTGCTTTCACTTGACTTTTAGCCTTAGAAACTATGAGAAAATAAATTCCCATTGCTTAGGTTACCCAGTTTGTGATATTCTGTTATGGCAGTCCTAGAAGACTAATAAATACACCCTAACTTGGTCTTCTACAGTGAATTCCTAATACAGATGGCTATGTGACATTATAAAAGATGTTAGAAACTGTCAATCCTATGTTTACTACAGTGCAGTGGTCCTCCGTATCTCACTAAAGCCCATTCTTTCTCATGATCCGTTAAGCCATTATGAGATTTGGATTTTAAGTTCTTCTCAGAATTCTCCCCTGACCACATTATGTCCAAGCCATGCTGGCTTCTTCACAGAATCCTAATTTAGGGCCTTATATAGAGGCTGTTCCTTTTGTTCAGACAACTTTTCTCCAAGATAAAGCTAAATTCCCACCTACATCAACCATTCATCAAATATTCCATTCATAAGGCAAGCTACCTAACCAGCCATCTACCCTACCCCCTTTACCTTCATAGAAATTCTTCCGGTTTTATGGTGCATCTCCTCTTATAAAACACTTATTAATCATTGTTTGTTAATTATAAACACTCCTGTTACAATTGAAGAGTGATGTAGGGCAGAATACTTTGCTCACTGTTATATACTGAAGCTACTAAAACAATCCTGGTACAAAATAAGAATACAGTTAATATTTTAATTGAAGGAAGGAAGACAGGGAGGAGGAGGGAGAGATAAAGGGAAAACCTAGATAATAGTATTAAATGGACTGTAACAGTTGTTCTTAACCACTCAGTTCTTAATTCCTTTAAATACGGGTTTTTTTTTCATAACAATGTCCCTGTGAGTAAAAGATAGCATAAAACAAAAAAGAAGTGAAGATGTATGTTAATTACTAATTTCATAACTGCTCTTAATTTTAGTCACTACTTTGGTTGTTTCTGAAAGGATTTGGAGGCTATATTAAAGCAGCCTTCAAGAAACAAAATTCACACATAGTCAAATGTTACTACAGGACATATTTGTTAAGTAAGGCAAGAGAAATACAACACTGAAAATACTTGGACATTTTTATGCATATAAGACTCTAGATTTATGCTTAAATTTTTTCATCAATATTAATAATATAATTCAATAGCTATAGATGAAATTTTACACAAGATAGTCATTAATTTTTACAGATATATCTCATAATGACCTTGGAAAATTTGGTTTCCATTGTTATTGGACAAAATTTTATAATGCAAAAGTATTATGCTTTATGTCAAGTTAGCTTTCGATTAAGGTTAATATTACTGAAATAACTACATCTGCTTTCCTCTCACTGTGATGTTTATCACCTAATAAATATGCTAAAGTTACCAAGGAAAGATGTTTAATTTGTTCTCACTGCTCAGTTGTATGTTGCATCCTATTTTGTAGTAAATGGCATAATGTCCCAAGTGGGCTGCCATACTGTCAGATACATTATTTATACATAACATTACTGGTTAATCAATGAACAACAAATGCAGTAGCCTTTTCTTTTCTTCTTTATTTTTAAAGAGATAGCAAGGGGAAATGTGTAGGGAACATATCATTTTCTGATATTAAATTATTCTGAATGAAAAAAGTGAAGTCTTCAAATATGCTCATAATAATTAAAGACATGCAGCACATAAGAGGGAAGAATTATCTAGTCAAAGCTAAGTACAGTTTCTGCTTTTTCTAGCAAACACGAAGAAATCTCCTTTATTATAGATTGCAAACTGTAAGATTTTCCTTCCAAAATGTATAAAATTTATGCTGAAAGAATCAGGGCATCAATAGTCCATTTAGCATCATAAGTTCTCTGTCCAACCTTGTGATGGGGAAGCAAACAAAGGAATAATTGGTGTACATGGATAAATAAGGCGCCTCCTTTATAATTTGACTGATTGTTTGGCAATGAATCCAAATGCGTTCAACTTCATTTGCTATATTGACAAACCTCTTTTTGCATTTCCTTCCAGACTTGCACTTTGCAGGAAATCAGGAAATAAGGTAGCACAACTGGGATAAATTCACATTTCATTCAGGCATTCTTATCTCAGAAATAGTATTGTAAAGTCAAAGGGTTTTAGTGAAGAATGTTATAATAGAGTGGCATTCTTTTTTTAAAAAATCACTTATTTGTGGAAGAGTCACTAAATTGCATAGCAACAAACATTAAATAACTATAATTTACTTAAGTAGAGAAAAATGACATTGTGGCATTTGAACTAGGTAAAAATAAACATATAGACAGATATGTAGCTGCTTGGTCATTGAATAGGTGACCTCCTCATCTGATCAGGGATTTGTCCAAGTGCCATATGCTATGCCAGCACATTTTTATAAACAAGAAAACAAAACAAAGATCATATATATATATATATATATATATATATATAGAGAGAGAGAGAGAGAGAGAGAGAGAGAGAGATAAATATATAGATATAAATACAAACATATGCACATACACTGACAGGAAGCATTTACAGAGCCCCACTGTGTGTATGGCATTAAATTCATATAAGTATGTACACTTAGGAATGTAAGTCAATCTCCTGATTTAATTAGGTATGATTCCCAAATACATAGACATTTTTCCTGTGAGAATTTAACAGCATTCAGCAGCCCATATTTTAAAAGAAAGGGGAGAAAAGGAGGAAAAGTGAAGGATGGTTTGTTTGTACTCGAGCTCATTCTGTTGCTTTTATTAATAGAAGTTTTAGATCAATACCAAATATTCTCCTCTGTTCCAGTGATTGAATATGAATACATTATGTGCATACAAAAATAGTGATAATCTAAGTTGATACAATAGTTCATTTTGCATTAGTGTCCTAGATGGGACAATGTTAAGAAGCAATTTAAATGAAATTCATTTAAATGTCAGCTCTCATGCTTGCGATTTTTCTATAATTGGTTATTTAATTAAAATAATTCTCATAGTCATTAATTTAGACTAAAACTTGCTGTGCACTGACATGTTTTAATTACATGGTATTAACAAAATTGATATGCTTTAAAAAAGCATGGTTAAATTTTAAACAAGAATAAATTAGAAATCTCATAGATCATCCTACTTAGTGTATTTATGAGAAAGTCGGTCATTTTAAATGTTTATTACAAACAAAATCAGTACATATTGTGCACACATTGCAGTTTCTATCCCATATCCTTTGAAGAGATTGGATGCATGTTCAGGGCTCCTGTTTTTGGATGTCTCGAACAACATATGAAGTAAACTAAATATTAACAGGAACACCACAAAGCATAGATGAAGAGTGAACACTTTCATGAACCGAAAGCTCATGGGGACTTAGGTAGGCAGCATGGACACAAGGACAGGGTGACTAAATGTCTATTGACAGACTAACAGTGTTCTGATTCCCCCTTAATGATAAAAGAAATGGTATACTGGTTCAGCCTTTGAAAAATTAGTCTTCACATTACATACATGAGGTTACATTTGTGACCAGTCACATTCTCATTTCAATCTTTGTCAAAGGACTAGATAAATATTTTACCCTTTTCATACTGCAATTACAATCTTTGTCAGGAGTATGAGAAATCAGAATTTTAGTGTTTTCTATGAGTTAGAGGATTTCTATATTGCTTTGACCTTTTTAATATTCTGTAATTTAATTGGATGGACAGTCTACTTTTACCCAGGATTGCCAGCCTTTCTATTTAATAAACTTACTGACACAAAGTATCATTTTAAATGGCTGCTTCACATTTTTTCCTTGAGTAAAAGCTTCAGGAATGGTTAAAACATTGCTCTTACCAACTAATATTTCTCCATTTCCTTTTAGTCAACAGAGATTTAAAACTTCATTTGGAGCCAGCTGGGACCCATTCCTACATTTATGTTTTGGTGTAAGATACATGCAAAATCAGGTTTCTCAACCAATTTCTTCACCCTTTTTCAATTTTAAATTGACCAAAAACTGAACAGAGAAGCTCATGAATGATCCCGTAAGTCTTCTCTGACACTTTGTCCGGCATGAAAAAAGGGAGATAATTTGCTTATGTCTTATCATGGCCTCGGTCTACTTTTAAAAAAAAATATTTTATTTATTTATTTCATGGAGAAAGAAAGGAGGGGATGGGCATGCCAGGGTCCCTAGCTACTGCAAACAAACCTAAGATGGTTGTGCCATTTTATGCATTTGGCTTTACATGGGTACTGGGGAATTGAACGTGGGGCATTAGGCCTTTGTAGGCAAGCACCTAACCACTGAGCAATCTTTCCAGCCCTGTCTATGTTTGTTAGATAGAAGCAATGAGTGACCATCACATCATAATTTTTGGCTCATGTTCATTATCTGATTGGACATGGCCAAATTGGTCTGCAAGACAGAGGAGGATAATAAAACAGTGATTACTGCCATGGGTTTTGTAACCTAAATTCTATTTAGAATTATCTCAGTACATGAAAAACAGTTTAGAGATTAAATCAGATTCTCTTCTTCATGTTCCTTTTCTCATCCTCTGTATGTTTCCCCTTCAAGCTAAAATTCACAAACCTTCATACTATAACTGGGTTGGGAAGAAGAGAAGATTAAAAAGGTAATCTTGGTGTTCATTACAGATATTTTCAAGATTACCAAGGTGGATATAGGTATATTTTTATTCATATTTTTCTCCACTTGTGAAATCAGTTGATTTAGTTTTCAATATGATACAAATTACCCAAATACTGTGATACTAAGGAAAAACTATTAACTCATTGATGCCTGTTTGAAGAGTGAGCACATTCACTAGTTGCTCAGTTAGCATCTGTTGAATAATATAAAGGACTGACTACAATTTTCTTTCTGACACAGGTCCTCACTGTGTAGTTTCTTAAACTTGCTTCGTAGCCAGGCTTTCCTGGAACTTGCAATACTCTTCACTCAGCCTCATCAATGCTTGTATTGTAGGCATGGATGGCCACCTGGATGTCTTAAAGCTTGGGCATACAGATCATTTTGGTGGGTTTTTTTCCCCTTAAAATCTGCAACACATTCATTTCAAGTAAGGAACAGAAATGAGACAAATTTTTATCTTCCCAGATTATCTTGACACCCAAAATTCAAAAAAGGCCTTAAAAGGCTGGAGAGATAGCTCGGTGGTTGAATGCATTTGCTCTACAAACCTGCTAGCCTAGGGTTCAATCCCCAGAACTCATGTGAAGCTGGGTGAAAAGTGGTGCATGCATCTGTAATCCCAACACACCGACACCACTGGAAAGTGGAGCTAGGAGAATCTCAAACCTGTCAGAGTAGCTATACTGGCTTTTCCAGCAGCAAATAAATGACACAATCTCCAACAAAGGAGATGGAGAGGATCATATCCTGATGTTGTCCTCTACCCTCCACATTAACAACATAGGATGTATGAGCTCGCGTGCATATGCACAAACACACACATACATGTATACATTCATACACAAAATAAAAATAAAGATATATAAAAATAATGTTTAAATGTTTTAGAAAGACCCTAAAACAACCAAGATTTGAGCACTGGATCTAATATCTTTGAGTTCTAAGGCTTTTGTGAATAATTTCTTATGAAATTTCATCATCTTAAAAATTACTCTCTCATGGGCTGGAGAAATGGATTAGCAGTTAAGGTGCTTGCCTGTGAAGCCTAAGGACCCAAGTTTGATTACCCAGTACCCATGTAAGCCAGATGCACAAGGTGGTGTATGTGTCTGGAGTTCGTTTGCAGTGGCAAGAGGCCCTGGTGTGTCCATTCTATCTCTCTCTCTCTCTCTCTGTTTCTCAGCTAAGCAAATAAGTAAAACATTTTAAAAATTGCTTTTCTATCAATGATTGGTTGTTTTTATTGTTATTACCCAGATATTACTCGTTTTTAATTAAAATTTGTTCTGCAATCCTAAAATTTCCCAAATGCCATCAGGTTCCTTAAGAGAGCTAAGTAAACAATGAGATTGACTGTCCAATTGACATGCACAGTGTTCTGGACCCATCCATATCTGCTGCTTGGCACTGTCATGTTGATGTGAAACTCACCCACAGACACAATGATTAATCACGTCATCTGGCAACATCCTTACACATAAAAGATGGCATTTTATTTTCAAACTATAAAACGAATTTGAAATCATAAGCCCCTGATTTTGACTGGTTATTGGCAAATATGAGTGAGAATATTGACACATAATATTGAGAATATCATGTCATTATTATGGGATTGCAGAGTCACAATTACACTAAATAGTATTAAAAGGAAAAATGGCAAATAATAGACTGTATCAAAACCCAGCTCTTATTAATATTAAAAAAGATAAATAATTTCTCAAGTCAAAGAATCCACATACTAAGACACATACAATTTATCCAGTTGCTTAGATATTTTAAAATGCACCTGCCTTTATCCAATTTTTTCATGGTAAAAATATCCTAAAATTTGAAAACATATTAAGCTTTAGTTCCACGTATGTTCACACCTATTGATTACATATATATCTTCAGGAAACTCAGTGTTAGTATAATTTGCTATGCATAATTTGTGCACGTTTGGTACAACGTGAATGATTCCTCTAAATTTATTTTTTATAATAAAAATATTTTTTTGCTTTTTTGGTTTTTTGGTTTTTCAAGGTAGAGTCTCACTCTAGCTCACATTGACCTGGTATTCACTCTGTATTCTCAGGGTGGCCTCGAACTCACAGTGATCCTCCTACCTCTGCCTCCCGCGTGATGGGATTAAAGGCGTGCGCCACCACGCCCGGCCTATAATAAGAGATTTTAATGTGTTTTATTTTCAAAGAGTGTCCAACAATTACATTTTGTGGTGGTTTACATTAAACATGGTTCCCTGTACTGTAGATTAGCAGTGGATGGCTGTCTTGCTCATTTATCTGAGGTTCTACAATTTCTATCTTTTCACTGACTTTCCTTTTCTGTCTACATTTCCTCTTCCCTTTTATTTATTTATTTTTTTATGAGAGAGGGAGAGAAAAAAAATAATTGGTGAGCTGCAGAGGCATGTGCCACCTCATGCACATGTGCAACCTTGTGCGCTCTGTCACCTTGGGAGTTGAACATAAGTCCTTAGGCTTCACAAGCAAGCGCTTTAACCGCTAACCCATCTTTCCAACCCTCCTCTTCTCTTTATAAATGTGGGCTGCAGTTAAGTAAAAGAGAAGAGAAGTGGTTGGGAATAGGATGAGAAAAGATCCCTAATGCTAATAGAATCCCAGCAAGTTCATGGTATTGTCACCATGAAGGGTGCTACAGTAACCACCACTACATATACAAAGTTTGGGAATATACATTCAATAGTTTCAGTTCAATGTCCCTCATTAATCTATTGCATTAATATATCTATCTAACAATTAGGCTCAGCCCCTTCTATTCAGTGTTCTCACTTGTGGTTGGAGAATCTGTTCTATCTTACTGATGGATGAGAATGTAGGCAATAACAAGATACATCAGAACATTGGCCAACTGTCTCCTAGGAGATGGGTCATCTCCACCTCATCTGCCTGGCCCCAGAAGTCATTGTAGGGGAGGTGGTGACTTGACTACTGCTTTCAGGTTAGCCTGAAAACCACTTCCAGGGAAATGGCGACAGACACTGTGATCACTGAAACCTCATCAGAAGAGATCCAGAGTTTACAGAGAAAGCAACCCTAATTCAGATACCTATCTTGCCTTCCAAGGCTCAGGAAGCATGGCGGAAGAGGAGGTGGGAAGACTCTTAAGTGCCTCACGGTGGGCGGGGGATAGCCTGAGACACTGTGTTTACCTAATCCCTGTGGAGACTGAAGCCTCTTGGTCCCCACAGTGAATATCAATAAACCCACCAAAGATCCTCAGCAGAATTGGGATGGTGAAGACGGTAGGGGGCCCATATGTGCAACCTTCTTATAATAAAGACAAATTTAAAAAATCATTTTGGGGCCTGGCAGGTGGCATCGTCAGTAAGGCAAGTACAAGTTTAAGAGCCTGATTTCAGATTCTCAGCACCCATGTAAATGACTGGTGTGGTGCCTGCCTGTAATCACAGCACTCGGGGAGCAGAGACAGGTCAATCTACTGGGACAAGCTTTCGGGCTAGACAAGCTGAGTCAGCAACTATTGGTTCCATGAAATATCTTGTCTCCATAGAGACAGTGCAGTGCAACAGAGGGAGACCCCTGACTCAGCCTCTGGCCTCCACGCTTGCACATGCATTCAGCATCCCACAACTCCTCAATGCACAAACATGCATACGAAAGTGAATGGCCTCACATACATGCACAAAAATATACTTCTTGCTCATTAAACATTCATCTTCTAAGTCCCAGGTGGCAAAATTTATGATGTTTGAAATTATTTCTGGGACATCTAGAATTTTTCACCCAGCTTCAACGAATGTGATTTTACTTATGCATTTTATTTCTCTGTCGTTCCACTTTGACTATTGAAAGCACTTACCAAGCTCATGAGGCAAACTTCTCCATACCAAGTGCAAGATATTTTTTTTTTCTCCCATGGGAAGATAGAAGAGAATTAGCCAGAGATTACTATATTTTTAAGCAAGATATATCATGAATCTACACTCTGTCTGGATACTCAGTTGCATCTTGGGGTGCACTGATCCCTGTCTTCACAGTATGCACATACACAGTATGTGGAGTCCCAAGCACCAGGAAGGCTGAGACAGGAAGAACACTTGAGATTAAAATTTTATTGGCCAGGCTGGACAACACAGTGAAAGCTCATTGAAAAAAAAAAAATACCAAAAACAGGATTCTACCTTGATCTTTTTATACTCTAAGTTAAAACCTGTTAAGATACCTTTCTGTGCAAAATAGTCACACTTTTTTTTTAGCATTTCTTAGGCCTCCATTGTTATCTGTACACTACGCGACACGAGGAAATGATTGCTTTCTCAGCCCCCGGTTGCCATTCTGCTTCTAATTAGCTCTTGGAGAGAGACTTGAGAGCCTGCTCAGTTGACTGGACAGTTCCCCGGTTCGGGCTGCCATTCCTTCCTTCACAGGAGGCTCAGCTCAGCTTAGGGCACCCTCACCGCAGTAGCAGCGGGAGCTCTTCTGTGTCAGTCAGATTTGGTTGCTGTAACAAAATGCTCGAGACAAACAACTCAAGGAAAGATGATTTCAGAGGTTCCAGCCCATGGTTCGCTGGCTCCACAGCTTTAGACTGTGGTGAGGTAAAGCATCATACTCGGGATCCCGGGATGGGGCAAAGATGCTCACCTGGAAGCAAAAGTGTAGCCAAGGGCGATCCGAAGAGGCCATGGACAAAATACGGCCTTCACAGGCACAGGTCAGAGGCTATGTCCTCTAATCAGACCCTACCTTTCAGTTTCCACCACCTTCCAGTAGTCGATTCAGTTATAAATCCGTCAATGGATTAATCTACTGACGAGTTCAGATATTTCATGATCCGATCATTTCCTTAAAACAACATCAGTTTAACACAGGTAATTCTGCAGGACATTTCAGACTCAAATCATACCATCTTCGAGAGAGGGGAAGTGCCTGGGATTAACAAAGTTAGGGTAGGGGAGGTCTCTGCATTGTGGCTCTTTTTTTTTTTTTTTTTTTTTTTTTTTGAGCTCTATTCCAGGTCTATGGCCAAGAGGTAAGCTAATTAATCCTGGCATCTGGAAAGTAGCATGTGTTCTGATGTTTTATGAAGGAAAGAAGCTCCTACGTTCCTACATGTTATAATGAGCTGCGGATATCCCTTATATAACTCCAAATAACTCCCCCATGTTCTCATATCGCTGTTCCTTGATTCTTTTGCAAGACCTCCCTCCCGAGGCACCAATCAGGCCTCTTTTGGTTTGACTCAGATACTCACTGATTTCCTGTGATGCAATGATAACACTTTCCTGCCCCCCACCCTCCCCAGGGAAATATGTTGGGAGATTACATATGTTATAGGGAAAGGAAGTGATGGTAAGCAGCTTAGCCATTGTTTTTGGACTGAGCACCTCATTCCCAACCATCATGGAGGAAGACAGTCTTCCGACAAGGCTGCTGGTGAAGGGCTTTGTTTCATATAGACCTAAGGGAGTAAAGAAGCATGGAGAATTATAGTTTTAAATCTTTGGTGAGTGTTTAGTTTTGTGTAAAAATTGGAGATTTGTGCTGGTATCCGTTCATCAGGAAAACAGCACCCATGCTTGTTTTGCTAATTTTTCTTAGTTTCAGCCGGGGCCCTTTTGAGGAATGATGGGGTGACTCTCTCCTTAGGGTCTACATCTATCTGAAAAAGAGAAGCAGATTCTCCAACGGAGAGTAAGTTAGCACCAGGACAAAAGAGATAAGGCTTACTTTTTTTTTTTTTTTTTAGAGAGAATTTAATAGGTGTAGGCACTCTTGTAGCCCATGATTGATGGTAGCTTGATAGGAGATCAACACAGAGAAAAATCAACTCCTACCAAATCAGAGAGCCAGTGCCTCACAGGTCCCCAACACCTCATCACTGAAGCAGACCAAAAATGAACCCAACATGGCTCACGGAAATTTTGCGGAAGAGGGGGCGGAAAGAATGTCAGAGCCACATGTTGGGTCATGATATGCAGAAACATTTAGCTTACCCATAACTGTGGGCTAACTCCACAATGCATGACCCATATACCTCAACAAGGAGGGGCCAAGGGGAGGGGGTAGGTCACGGATGAGCCTAATAATGGTACCAAACTGACTGTATTTGCTGAATACAAAACTAACTAATAAAGAAAAAAAAATTGGAGATTTGAGTTAACATTTGCTCTGTATGCTTTCCCTTTGTTATGGGGAAGCATTTGAATAGGTTTTTCAGTTCTTCAAATTAAATTTACAATACCATTTGAAATAATGCTGATTGTGGATACAGATATACTTAACTTCCAACAGGTATGCACATACACAGTCTGCTACCTTTCTCCTTGCCGTTATTCAAAAGTAATGTGTGTGAGAGCAGTGCTTCTGTGGTAATCCAGAAGTGACAAGTATATGGATAAAGGCCTCCAGTGGTGGGGAGCACCTACCTGGGTAACAGATGACCAACGAGTTTCTTTCTATTACCTGGCTCCCAATTGCCAGACTTCTCATAATTACACAGAAAACCATCCTTATCACTTAAAGCTTTTTCACTTGAGTTTCCTGGTAGTTGTAGGTGATTGAAATTCTTACTGAAACCTGTCAGGGCTCCTACCCACATAGAGCTGTTCTCAACTTTACATAACTTTAAAAAGTCAGGTTTTAGCAAAAGTGGTAAACTACTTTTATGAAAATGCACTGAAGCTGAGGAAAGAATACAAAATAAATCTGATATCTTTCATCAGATCATTAAAATCCTACACTTGTGGCTCTATGAACAGAAGAATTAGAACAGAAATTTTTCTTTTGCTTGCTTGTTTTCAAGGTAGAGTCTCACTCTAGCCCAGGCTGACTTGGAACTTGTTCTATAGTTCAAGGTTGACCTCAAACTCACAGCCATCCTCCTACTTCTGCCTTCCCAGTGCTAGGATTAAAGTGGTGTGCCACCATGCCTGGCTTTGCCTTCTTTTGCTTTTTAATTAGAAATTTTGTATGTAAGAGCTGGATGGATGGCTTAGTGGTTAAGGCATTTGCC
The DNA here is from genome assembly GCA_036346955.1 of Dipus sagitta. Taxonomy (NCBI): domain Eukaryota; kingdom Metazoa; phylum Chordata; class Mammalia; order Rodentia; family Dipodidae; genus Dipus; species Dipus sagitta. Next base: position 38,383,090 of record CM070772.1, on the reverse strand, counting down.
TGCAAAGCTAAAGGACCCAGGTTCAATTCCTCAGCACCCACATTAACCAGATGCACAAGGTGACACACGTGTCTAAAGTTCATGGTCATTCCCTCTCCTCCTTTCTCTCTGTCAAATAATAAATAAATATTAAAAATATTTTAAAAGAAATTTGATATGTTAGTTAGCTCTTTACTACTATAAAAATCCCAAGAAATCATGTTACAAAATGAAATGGCTTATTAGGCTCACATTTTTGGAAGTGCTGGTCCATGAGTCCATGATAGGGCTGACCTATGACTTTTAAGCCTCAAATGGAGCAGGGAGTAGGGAGTCACATCATGTCAGGAGTATGTGTTAGAGCAAACCTGTTTAATCCATAAACAGTAAGGAAAAAAGAATAAAAATGGAAGAGCCGACCTTGCGAGTATCATCTTCAAGGCCTTGACCCTGAAGACCTTGCTCTTAGATCCCTCCACTTAAAAGTTCTACCACCCTCCTAGAGCACCAAGTTGAAAAACAAGTTTGTGAGGCTGGAGAGATGGCTTAGTGGTTAAGCGCTTGCCTATGAAGCCAAAGGACCTCTGTTCAAGGCTGGAGTCCCCAGGACCCACTTAAACCAGATGCACAAGGCGTCGCACACATCTGGAGTTCGTTTGCAGTGGCTGGAGGCCCTGGAGCGCCCATTCTCTCTGTCTCTCTGTCTCTCCTTCTCGCTGCTTCTTTCTCTGTTGGTCTGTTGCTCTCAAATAAATAAATAAAAATAAACAAAAAATAAAAAAAAGAAAAACAAGTTTGTAACACATGAACATTTGGAGGACATGCCAATTCTAAACTGTAGCACTTGGTGAGATAGAAATGAAAGTCAAAAGCAAATGAGAGAAGCTTCGTAAAACTTTGTACATCAGCGAAGACCTTTCTAGACCAAGTGACAGATAATGGATAGACTAGAGAAGACATTGTTTTGACAGCTTTGCAAAGTACATACCACTGCTCTGGCATTCAAGGTTAGGAGTTGGGGGAGCCTCAGAAACAGCCTCTTGGGGAGAGCTCTGGCCTTCTCACAAGGGGTACAAGGCAGAAAAAAAGCCTTGCTGGAGGCAGATGAAAATATTCCACAAGCACAGAGAACAACTAAATGGTAATGAAGCATGACCCCTAGCAGGCTTGTGAGCACATGGCAAATGTCTCTTTTGTAGTTTTCAGTAGCTACTGGGGACATTTTGAAGCATATTGAGAGATTCAGCTATGATTCAGGTAGAAGAATTTGACCAAGATTCCTGATGACACAAAATGCGTAGACTTTTTAAATGCTCCTCTGAAACTAACATGCACGTGTGCTGTGTGACTATGCTCTTTGAATAACTTTTCAAATCATACCATAAACATCCAGTGGAATAGCAGCTTCTCCTGGTGCTTTGGCTCACGTGTTGGTTATTAGCTGAGTTTGAATGAACAGGTCCTAAGTGATCTTCATGCTTTTTTCTTTCCCTTTCTCAAAGTATGGTGCAGAGAATCCAAGTAGATTGCAAATCTACATTGCTCCGCTTCAAGGCAGTTCCCTGCTTCAAACCCTTTTAATTAGTTTTCCCCTACTGAGTCCAAGGTAAAAGCTTTTAGAATGTTCTCTTTGCTGCCTTTACAATTTCATCTTCCAATGGTTACCAAAGTGTCCCTTTTTCCTGTACTCCATCCATGTCTTTTATTGGCACCTTCCCTTCGTGTTTTTGAGATTCTTAAAATTTTATTTATTTATTTTATTAAGGACATTTTGTATGGGTACATGTTGTGTCGGTACCATCTTTTCCCTCCTCCATGCCCCCATTCTGGAGGGTGCTCTCCTCTGTAGGGCTGCTGGTATTCCCCATCAGGTTGTGTGGTACACGGTATTGGAGCAGCAGTCAGTTATTGGGGAAAGGGAATGCCTCTAGTCATGACATCCCAACCTGTGACTATTACAATCTTTCTACCCTCTCTCCCACAAAATTCCCAAAGCCTTGGTGGGTGTATTTCAAGTCTACTTCAATGTTGAGCTTTTTGGAGCCTCTGGATCTGTGCTTTCATAGGTGTTGAATGTTTTCAGCCTCTGTCTCCTTCACCCTGGCGCTGACTGTCAGCACTAATGCGCCTCTCCCCACATCCTCTGCGGCTTCACCTGGGTCTTGACTGAAATGCAAGGGGTAGTTTATCCCCTTGGGTCTCACTACCTTCTGGAAAAGAAAAACAGATTCTCCAAAGGAGAGTAAAGTCATCATAGGTTAAATTGGATAAGCCTTATTTATTTGGGGAGAGTTGGGTGGATGTAGCCACTCTTAGCCAAAGACTAGTGGGTGCTTGACAATGGACAGCATAATCTTTGTCTCCATAAAATTCTGACCTGGTTTCTAGTTCCAAACATGGGTTCCTCTCCACTCAGCAGACCTCTTATTCAATAGGAAAGCCATCAGTTACCCACCTAGACTGTGTGCCACCATTGCACTGGTGTGTGTATCTTGTCAGACCTGTTGTCTGTGTGTAGCTTAGAATCATGCTTGCTCACACCACTGCTGGCCATTTTCTCCCAGAAGCTCACATAGGCACTTTCTAGGACTAGATGGGCTAACTATCTGGGGACTGGCTCTCTTCCATATTCCAGCCAGTCTCTCTATGCTCTGTGGCACCTTCTCTTCTGAATGAATAGAAAAGCATTTTTCCCTTTACCTGCTTCATCTATTCCTACTGATTTTTCAAAAACATTTCCTAACTGGTTTTCATTATTGTCTTCTCTGAGACTCTTCAAGGAGGATTTTCTCTTAGCCAGTGTTATATGCCTGTAATCCCGTGTGGTCATCTGCATATTGAAATCATCACTTAGTATTTATTGTAAGTATTAGGTCCTGCCTCTTGTCTATAATACTGTGAGTTTCTTGAACACAGCTAATCTGATTTGACACCTTTATAGCAAGCTTCTAAATGATATGAGTTTAAAAATGTTAATAATATAAGAAATTACTCATATTTTTAAAAGACAAGCTCTTCAAGTACTGTTATTTATATAGCTTCAGTATTTCTCAATGTGGTTATTTTGCACCACCCACCCACTTTGAACATAGATTTAGAACTTCCAAACCATCTGCAAGATTATTTCCATGGTCAGTGTTCTAGTTGGTTTTCTAGCAGAAATGTCTTTTTTAATATATATTTATTTTTGTTTTTTTATTTTTTATTTATTTATTTGAGAGTGACAGATAGAAAGAAAGAGGCAGAGAGAGAGAGAGAGAGAGAGAGAGAGAGAGAGAGAGAATGGGCACGCCAGGGCCTCCAGCCACTGTAAACAAACTCCAGACATGTGTGGCCCCTTGTGCATCTGGCCAACATGGGTCCTGGGGAATCGAGCCTCGAACCGGGGTCCTTAGGCTTCACAGGCAAACGCTTAACCACTAAGCCATCTCTCCAGCCCATATATTTATTTTTGAGAGAGAGAAAAGAAAAAAAAACATACAGAAACATAGAGAGAGAATGGGCAGGCCAGAACCTCTTGATATTTAAAAAGAAAAAAAACTTCAGATACATGTGCCATGTTGTGCATCTGGCTGCATGTGGGTATTGGAGAATTGAGCCTGGGCCAATTGTGAGCAAGTGTTTTTGACCACTGAGTAATCTCCCAAAGCCCCATAAATGTTTCAGAGAGGAAATCATTTCAGCAGATTTGTGGTTTCAGACAAATAATCCTGGTGGTCATAACAAAATTGGACAGTAGCTGATGAAGGAAGCAGAAAAAAAACTAGCCCACTTTCTATATAGTCTCAAAGATCAGCTCTCCAAAACCCACAAATCTGCTCATAGGACTCATTTTTAAAGAAAACTATTCCATGGAAAAGGATATACTAGTAATGTTCTTCAACATGTTACTTATTTTCCAGTTTTCTCTTGAGGATAGTTATTTCACACAGAAGTGGAAAATTAGATTCACAACTGGAGCCCACTGTATTTTAGTCAGTCATTTTAAGTGTTGGAAGTTTTACTCAGTCAATAGAGGGTGACCAGACATCAATGCTCTCTTAACCTGCCCCTTCCCTTAAGACAGCAGAGGGAGAAGTAGAATCCTCAGTCATGAGTTGTGTTTTATAAGATACCCTATTGTTTTTTGAATATTTTCTTTTTTTAAAGAGAGACACAGAGAGAAAATTGGTGTGCCAGGGCCTCAGCCACTGCAATCGAACTCCAGACACTTGTGCCACCTAGAGCCATGCATGTCTTTGCACTTACCTCACCTTTGTGCATCTAGCTAATGTGGGATCTGGAGAGTCAACCATGGGTGCTTAGACTTTGCAGGCAAGCAATTTAACCATGAAGCCATCTCTCCAGCCCCTATTCTTTGAATCTTAAAGTTAGATCCAGTAGTCTTCTAGCAACTTATCTTATTTTAGAAGGGACAGCCTGCACAGTGACTGAGCTACATCAGTGGAGCTGCCAGAAGACCTAGACCCACAAATTCACTGATTCCCATAACATTTTGTCAATCACACAGCTTCCTTTAATTGAATGCCCCAATGTTGACATAATTCCACCAGATGCATTGATCTCAAAATGCTACCAGCACTCTATCTTTTGCTACCATCTACCTCAATGGAGAGAAACAGAGAATTCATTTGATTCCAACATGCACAGAAAGAGAAATATCCACCTGATTGTCCAGAAAACCTAATAGAGGGGTCTCCCCAAAACATAACATAAATGATGTACCACTTCTACTGACAGAAAATTTCATCTTGGGAACTGAGCACTATTTGAGTGCTTATTGGGCATCAAGAACTGTCTAAGTATTTAGCATGCTTAATCATTCTGAATTTAACACTATTATTTGCTAATTTCATAAAAAAGAATAAAAAAGTAAATAAAGAGCTGGACTTTAAACCAAGACATTCTTACCAAGTGGAATGTACCACTCCTGTCCAGGCAATTGTCTGCACTTATCATTAGATATCACCATCCAATAAAGGCACTCTGGATATATATGACAGGAGCCAGGAACAGTAGGGAGGACTGAACATGCAAATAGATCAAATGTATCTCAGTGACATTGTAATGGGGGAGATAGATGAGAACTTGAAATTTCTATTCAATCACAATGATAATTAAGAGATAATGACATTAAAGTTTTTATTCATTAGATTTAAGCTACCATATAATGGAACTAACTAACATAAGGAAAAAAGACTATGTAAGTATAAAAACAAACCCCTAGAGGCTACCACCATAATGACTGATCCCAAACTCCAACTTCACAAATTACACCACAATGCAAATACTGAATTGTGAAGTTATGAGGGAAAATCAAGGCATAGATAATAGAATATGTACATGAGAAGGAAAGGTTTGAGTAGATTACTTCCTTCATTGGGGATCACATGAGACCCTAGATATAAACGGCTTAAACATTCAGGCATGAAACTTTTTATAAACTTTGTTTAAAACAATTGAAAGAAGAAATGCAGTCCAATGAAAAGTGTATAATGGTCGAAAGTTTCGGTTTAGAATAAGAAAAATAACATATATTTCTAATCCCAGTTACTCTGGAGGCTGAAGCAGGAGGATCATAAAATTAATTCAAAAAAAAAAAAAAGAAAACTGAAGTGTTGAGGCTGTAGCATTCAGTGGTAGCATGGTTTCCTAGAATGCACAAGGTCCTGAGCTCCATCCTTAACATAAAGGAAAAAGGAGAAGGAGGCAGAGAAGGAAGAAGTGGACACTGTCTAAATTCTTGGTTATGTAATTCAGTTGGTTACGGGCCCTTGATTATTCATTCATGTTACTAATAGTTAAAATAAGTAAAAATAAATTTTGAGTCACTAGCCTATTTATACTGTGTGTTTTGTTTGAAATTGTCCTGCTAATGTTAGCCACATAGTCCAGCCCCTCACTCCACCACATTAAAGAAATTTCTCTTCTTTCTCCCTCTTAAAGCATTTCTCATCACCCTTAGTGACTTATTGGTGGAAAGCATCCCCATATAAACATGTTTTATTTTTCTATTCTCCCCGAGCACAGGGCTAACTTTTGTTCACCTCCCATTTCCTATGCATAGCAGAATACCTGACTTCATGCATTACTCTCAACAAATGCTAGAGAACAATATGTAAAATGCTTCTATAAGCCAATAAGAACAACTACTACAACCACACAACTTATCAAAACCATGAAAAGCTCACTGTGAATATATCGTCATCTTAACTAAGATATCTAAAGTAAGCCTATGAAACCATTTATTATAGGTCTCTAAAAAGATGTTGAAGACTGACAATATTCTGCATTCAGCAAGTATGAAGAATTTCAACACATTTTAAAGTCAATTTTTTATGCCTTATAAAATCTGCAAAATCTAATAGGAATTTTTGCTGTTGAAGTATATTTGGGATTTTGGATATAAAGACTTCAAAAATTTGCCACATTTATACACAGGATAAAAAAAATTATTAGGGCACTCTCTTGTACAAAGAAATAAAATATAGGCAAAAATATGGAAGTGGAACTGGGAATGCTTTTGTTGCATACACCAAGATGGTTGTAGCAGTTACTTCTTCATAGAATGGAAAAAAACCAGGAACAAAAGCAGCATGTGGAAGGAAAGAGTTCTTTTGGGATCACGGTCTCAAGGAGAAGTTCCATCATGACACAGCAGGACAGAGGATGGGCAGCATATTTTGCCACAGCTACTAGGAAGTAGCAGCAAGAGTGAGCTAGATCTGGCAAGGGGCATCGTTGCTATATCACCCCAAAGCCCGCCTTTAGCAACATATCTCCTCTAGCAAGGGTCCATCCCCAAATTCTCATTTAATGGAGATTAAGTATGAGGATATATGAGACACTTGACATTCATGATGTTGTCTCTGTAGCTACATCTGGAAGGAGGAATCGAGCGGCTCTTTGTTTCATATTTTCTGTGCTGTTGCAATATACAGCATCTCTGACATTCTAATATCAGTAACGAGATCTTAGAGATATTGTAACTTTAGAAAGAATTTGTGAGCCACTGTCCTCAGCTGTGATCTCTTATTTCCAGAGGTCTGTTAGTCTTTCCTGTCATTGTAAACATCCTTCAGAGCTTGAAACACTCGTGCATTTGGCAGGTTGTTTCATCTGTGAAATGAGCGGGAAGACTGTGTAGACTTTGCTTTTGCTGTGCTGCGCTAGTCCACCTTGAGGGGACACAGCTCCATTCCCTCCTAGGATGTGCTCCTATCCATGTTCTACACTGTCCTCAATGTATGATCCAATGACTCCATGCTACTGATAGACTTTTTTTTTTTTTTTTTTTTTTTTTTTAGTTTTTCAAGGTAGGGCTACACTCTGTCTCAGACTGACCTATAATTCACTTTGTAATCTCAGAGTTGCCTCAAACTCATGGCAATCCTCCTACCTCTGCCTGACTCCATGCTTTTTATAGAAAGCACCCTTTTTCCATGCTCATTGCCAATTGCCACTGCTCATGGTCTTCGTGTCAGGCCCTTGCTGTCTTCCTTCCTCTGTAACTTTCAGATTGGTTTTGGGAATTTTAAGTGTACCAACTTGGGTGAAACCTCTTCTTTCCCCTGACAGGGTGGGTTCTTTTTGCAGTTTGTATTATGCAAGTTACCTTATTACACTTTAAATAATCATACACTTTCATTCTAACCAATGATGAATATTTTTAAGATGAAAGCTTTTAAGACTTTATAATTGACACATGAAAATGATGTTGAACTATGGGGATGTTTGAACATCACTGGGATTGATAAAAACTATGGGGACTTTTAAAGTTGGACTGAATGCATTGTTTTTTACATCATGTGTAGATATCAGTTTATGGGGGTCGGGGAGAATGTGGTGGTTTGATTCAGGTGCCCCCATAAACTTAGGTGTTCTGAATGCTTGGTTCCCAGCTGATGGAGATTTGGAAATTAATGCCTTCTGGAGGCAGTGTGTTGTTGGGGGCAGGCTTATGGGTGTTATAGCCAGTTTCCCCATGCCATTTTTGGCATACTCTCCTGTTGCTATTGTCCACCTTTTATTGGCCAGGGGTTGATGTCTACTCTCTGCTCATGCCATCATTTTCCCCTGCCATTGTACAACTTCCCCTTGAGCCTGTAAGCCAAACTAAACCCTTTATCCCCCACAAGCTGCTCTTAGTTGGGTGAGATCTACCAGAAATGCGAACCTGACTGCAACAGGCCTCCACAACAACACAAACTATGCCCAAAGCTCCTGGATGCCCACCAGAAGTATATGGTAAAACCCTACTGCTAAAGACAACATATGCATCAGTTTTAGGACACTGAGAAATCAAGCAGGAACTGAGCTGGAAGCTTCCTCCCTCCTGGCTAGCTGGCCTAGTGCTGGAAAGTGTGATGCAGGCTGCTGGGGGAGGCTTAAGCAACTGTGGACACAGTCTGTGAGCTACACAAATGACTAGCCAGGCAAGGAGTGCCCACCAGTGCAATAGTGGCATGATTGGTATGGGGGCCACCAACTATTATCTGAATGCATCTGAGACAGGCCCCATGGGAGAGAATACATGCCTGGCACTGAAAACTTAGTCAAAATCTATGGCTGCAAAGGTCATAGATCCTATAGAAGAAGTTGTTACTATCAATTGACTACTTGCCCTCTAAATTTTGTATTATATTTATCTACACAGATTAGTGCTCATCAGCTTTGGTCAGTGTGGTAGCTTTTATTTCAGATGGTGTTGATTATTGGGGAGACTCAAAACTCATCAAAGTGCTGAAAATAAGCAAAGGTTGAGTGTTCAGTGCTAAATGAGACACCTTTATGATGCTCTTGAAGGCTCAGGGTACACTGTAGAAATAAAGAGCTAGAGGATAGGGACGATTACCATGGGATACTATTTTCTGGATGAAAAATGACTGCTATGTTATGACCTCTTAGCAGCCATCACAGCCTCTGCAAGATCTCAGCAAAATTGAGCTCTTCAACACTTCAACATGGATGATGCAGGAAGGCAAAGAAAAAAAAGTCACCAATAGAAAGAGGATCTGCTTGGAAAGGAGCTTAGTAAAAGGAGGAGGTGGGGAAAAAGAAGGTATTATAAAAGAGGAGATTATGATCAAATTATGTAGGTTCATATAAGAAATTGATAGTAATAAATTCAAAACAAAAACAAAAATAGCCTCTTATATTTAAAATGTTAATATTTTAAGAATAAATAGGCATGACATATTTGTAATATATAGGGGGCATATATTGTTTAACTTTATGAAAGTTATCTTCCAAGAGCACTTATTGCACATAATGTCATACTTTTTCTGAATGTATGAGTTCCCATTGTGATGTTTTCTTTTTTCCTTCATCTTTGCTTACTTAGACCCTGGTCATGGTCTAGTGCACCATAGTTTCTTTGTTTCAGTTGATATCATATGAATTATGCAAAGATTCTCATGACCACCTGAAAATTTGTGCTAAAAGCACTTTCTTCCCTTTGAATGATTACATAATTCTGCTGGCTGCTATGGTCACAAGAAACTATATGAGAACAGAGTAAGATGGGGTTTAACGTCATCTCTCCTCAGTCCTTCAAGTGCTGGTGTCCAAGGATGATTGCCTGCCCCTACTGAAGCATGTTCCAGTATCCTTCACCTTTGGTTTTCCCTTGATGTACGCAGCCTTGCCTGAGTGCTCCTTTCTAAAGGAAATAACACTTCATTGGTTCCTAGGCTTGATCTCAGGGTGTATGATTCCATCTTGTTCTCTTTTTGTCTATATTCAAAATCAATTTCTTTTTTTCTTTTTTCTTTGTTATGGACATACTTAGTATGGACATATCTTATGTTGGTAATATTCTTTCCCTCGTCCCTTCCCTCATTCTGCTGGGAGCCTTCCTCGGTGGGGTTGCTGGTATTCTCCATGGGGTTGTGCATTATACCTTGTGAGAGAAACAGATATTGTGGCAGGCGCAATGCCTCTGGGTCTGATGTGCGAACCTACCTGTGGCTCTTACAATTATAATCTTTCCACCCGCCATCTCTGCAAAATTCCATGAGCCGTGGTGGGTGTGTTTTAAGTCTGCTTCAGAGATGAGCTCTTAGGAGCCTCTGGATTTCTGCTTTGGTATGTGGTGAGTGCCCTCAGCACCTGTCTCCCTCACTCTGGTGCCGATCATCAGGTTCACCATGGAAGCAATACTCTTGGTCATCTTACCAGTTCCCCTGTGGTTTTAGCTTGGCTTTGGCTGAAGTGCAAGGGATGGTTTATTGCCTCAGATCTTGCTGCCTTCTGAAAAAGAAAAACAGATTATTCTACAGAATAGTAAAGTCAACATAGGTTAAATGTGATAAGCATTATAATTTAGAGAGAATTTGGTGGATGTAGCCCTGCTTTTACTCAAAGATTACTGGGTTCTTGTCATTGGGGACCATAATATTTATATCCATAGGATTTAGACCTGGTTCCCAGTTCCAGATATGGATTCCTTTCCACTGAGAGGATCTCTAAGCAAATAAACAAAGACACTGGTTACCCACCAAGGCTGTGTGCCACCACTGGACTCGTGTGTACTTCTTTTCAAGCTGGTTGTTTCTGGGTAGCTTAGTTCCCTGTTTCTCACACTGTTGTTGGCCACTTTCCTCCAGTAGCTCATGTAGCACTTTCCAGCACTAGCTGGGCTAACTGTCTGAGGATTGGCTCTCTTCCAGATTCCTGCCAGGTCCCTCCATGTTCTGTGCCAGCAGTATATAATGTATTCAGCAATAGGGTCTTGCCTTGTGCATCATCAGGTGGGTAGCCTTTTACATCAGGTGGGTAACCAAGTACTTTGATAGAAGCCTGTCTCATTTTGGGGACCTCATAGATCTCTGGTCAACAGCTCATTCTGGGTAGCAACTAATGTCTGCTACTGGGAGTTACAAGCCAGAGTCAAATGATTTTTTTTTTAATATTAGGCTTCATTCCACCCTCTCTAGGGCCCTTCTTTTCAGATGTGACCCCCATATTCCTGTTGAGGTTTAAATCCTTTAGTCTACCTTCAAGGAAAAAAAAGGTTCTATTCTATAAGTTCATTTTTGGTTTATTTTTGTGTTTTTCTCTCAAGCTCTACTCCACCACCCAAACACTTTCAGCCCTATTGGCTGGGCCTCAAGGTGCCTGACAGGTATGAGAGAAACTCAAGCCGATCTAGTTTAGTGTTGCAGTCCAGTTCACATTGCTGATGGAAATCACCCAACCAAGAGCAGCTTCTGGGAAAAAGAGATTTATTTTGGCTTACAGGCTCGAGTGGAAGCTCCACAATGGCAGGGGAAAACGATGGCATGAGCAGAGGGTGGACATCACCCCCTGGCCAACACAATTTGGACAATAGCAACAGGACAGTGTGCCAAACACTGGCATGGGGAAACTGGCTATAACACCCATAAGCCTTCCCCCAATAATACACTCCCTCCAGGAGGCATTAATTCCCAAATATCCATCAGCTGGGAACCTAGCACTCAGAACACCTAAGTTTATGGGGGACACCTGAATCAAACCACCACAGTAGGCACCTCAGATAAGTGAGAACATGTAGCATTTGTCCTTTTGTGATTGATTGTGTTCACTGAGTATGAAATATTCCAAGTCCATCCACTTCCCCCAAATTTTATTGTTTCACTTTTTTTTCTTACTGCTGAGTAGAATTCTATTGTGTAAATTTACCACAACTTCATTATGCATTCATCCAATGATAGGCACCTGGTTGATTTAAGATCTTAGCTATTATGAATTGTGCAGCTATAAACATGGTTGAACAAATACTTCTGCAGTTAAATATGGAGTATTTAGGGTAAATGTCCAGTAAAGGAATAATGGGGTCTGTTGGTAGCTCTATAGTTGGCATTTCCAGCAATCTCCATATTGTTTTTTTTTTTATTAATTAGTTTTGTATTCAGCGAATACAGTTACTTTGGTACCATTGTTAGGCTCATCCATGACCTACCCCGTCTCCCTGGCCCCTCCTTGTTGAGGTATATGGGTCATGCATTCTGGAGTCAGCCCACAGTTATGGGTAGGATAAATGTCTCTGCATATCATGACTGAAAATGTGGCTTTGACATTTTTTCCACCCCCTCTTCCGAAAAACTTCCCTGAGCCATGTTGGAGTCATTTTACATCTGCTTCAGTGATGAGGTGTTGGGGGCCTCTGGGTCTCTGGATCTCTGATTTGGTAGGAGTTGATTTTCCTCTGTGTTGATCTCCTTCACCCCTGTGCTGGTACCTGGTTCACCAAGAAAACAGCACTCTTCATTGTTTCACCAATTGTTCTTAGTTTCAGCTGGGGCCCTTTTTAGGTATGATGGGGTGGCTCTCTCCTTAGGATCTTCACCTATCTGAAAAAGAGAAGCACATTCTCCAATGAAGAGTAAGTTAGCACCAGACAAATTAGATAACCCTTACTTTTTTATAGAGAATTTAATAAGTGCAGGCCCCCTTGTAGCCCATGATTGGTGGTAGCTTGATAATGGAGAGTGGGCTTATGTTTGGATATGGTTCTGACTTGTTTCCCAGCTCCAGCTATGGGTCCTGTACAACTGAGGAGATCAGTTAGCCAAATCAAGAGTAGTTGGTTTCCCACCATGGCTGTGCACCCCTATTGCACTTGTGTGAGCATCACAACAGGTTATTTGCTGCTAAGTAGGTGAGACCATGAGTTGCTTGGACAGATATTGGTCATTTTCCCCCAGTTGCCCATGTAGCACCTTCTGGCACTAGACGCGCTGACTGTCTGGGGACTGACTCTCTTCCAGTTTCCAGCCATGCCATTCCATTTTACATGTCAACCACATAAGGTGTCTTCAGCAGTAGGATCTTAGCACTAACCTTTGGTGGATCATCAAGTACTCTGACAGAAATCTGTCTTTCTTTTAGGAAACCTTGTAGGTCTCTCTGATCAAAAGCTCATTGTGGATGATAGCCCCATGCTGGTTCTGGGAGTTACAGGTCAGTGCCCACTAAGAAAATGAGGAAAAAGATAAATAATATAAAAGAGAGAGAAAAGAGAGAGAGAGAGAAGCTGTAGAAGATTAAGGTCAGTCTTCATCATACCCTCTCCAGTGTTTTGTGGCTCAGGCTTAACCTTCTCCATATTGATTTTTATAGTGGTTGTACAAGTTTATGTTCCAACCAACAGTGAATGAGGGCCAGTCTTTCCCCACATCCTCACCAACATTTGTTGTCATTTGATTTTTTATAAAGATTGCCATCCTCACCAGAGTAATGGGAAATCTCATATTTGTTTTAATTGGCATTTTCCTGATGGTTAGAGATGTTGAACAGTTTCTTAAATGTGTGTTAGCCATTTGTATTTCTTCCTCTGACAACTCTGTTCAGTTCTCTGCCCCATTTCAAATTTTTTTATTAGACATGGACATATTTTGTATGTAACCATCACATGTTGGAACCATCTTTCCCTCCTCCCTGCCCTTTTTCTGAAGAGGCCTTCCTTGTTGGGGATGCAAGTCAACCCCATTGGGATTGTGGGTCATGGGTAGGGAGGCAATGTCTCTGTGCAAAATGTCCCAACTTGTGACTCTAACAATCTTTCTGCCCCCTCTTCTGAAAAATTTCCTGAGCCATGTTGGGAGTACTTATGAGCCTCTGGATCTCTTGTTTGGTAGGTGTTGAGTGTCCTCAGTGTCTATCTCCTTCATCCTTGTGCTGATATCAGATTCACTAAGAAAGCAGCACTCTTGCTCATTTCCCCAATTCCTCTGTGGTTCCAGCTGGGGCTGGAGTGGAGTGTGCTGGGTTGTTTATCTCCTGAGGTCCAGCTCCCCTCTGAAAAAGAGAAACAGAGAGTGAAGTCAGCACTGGTTAAATGGGATAACCATTATAAATTTAGAGAGACTTTAAAGGCTGTATAACCTCTTGTAATCTAAGGTCAGTGGAAGCTTGACAATGGGAAACAGAATCATTATCTGGATATGATTCTGACAATTTTCCCAGTTCCAGATATGGTTTATTTTCCTCTGAGTAGATCTGTTAGCCAGTCCAAGAGCAGCTGATTACCCACCATGGCTGTGTGCCACTACTGCACTCACATGAGCATCACATCAGGTTGTTTGCTTCTGAGTCACTTACATTTTGAGTTGGTTGGACACATGTTGGCCACTTTCCCCTGGTAGCTATTGTAGTGCCTTCGAGCACTGGATGGCTCTCTTCTGGATTCCAACCAGGTCTCTCCATGGCCTGTGCCAACAGAATTTGGTGTCTTCAGCAGTAGGGTCTTACCATTAACTTCTGGTGGGTAATCAAGTTATCTGCCCCATTTTTTGAGTGAGTTATTTGATTTTCTATTGTTTACTTTTCTGACTGTAGATTCTAGGTATTAGGCCTCGGTCAGTGGTATTCCTAGCAAAAAAAATCTTCTCCCATTTTTCAGGTATTCTATTTGCTCTGATTATGATATGTTTGTCTGTGCAAAAGCTTTTTAGCTTCATGAGATCCCATTGGCTGAGTGCTTGTTTAATTTCCTGGGATACTGGGATTTTGTTCAGGAAGTCTTTTCACACTTCTCTATTATGGAAAGTTCCTCCTACTTTTTTTTTCTTCCAGTAGTAGAAGAGTTTCAGGTCTTATATTAAGGTCTTTAATCCATTTGGACTTGATTGTTATGTATGGTGAGAGCTGATGGTCTAGTTTCATTTTGCTACATGTGGCTATCCAATTTATCCAACACCATTTTTTGAAGCTATCTTTCCTCCGGTATATATGTTGGCACCTTTGCCAAAGATCAGATAGCTGCAGCTACTTGACCTATGGTCCAGGTCTCGAATTCTGTTCCATTGGTCTGTGATTCTGTTTTAATGCCAATACTATGCTGTTTTTTTGGTTTTTTTTTTTTTTTCACTATGGCTTTGGAATATAGCTTTTGATCAGGTATGGCAGTACCTCCAGAGTTGGTTCCTTTGCTGAGGATATGTTTAGACATCTGAGGCCTGATGCCATTCCATAACAATGTTGAGATCATTTTTTTTCTATCTCTGTAAGGAGAGATTCTGGAATTTTTATTGTTACTACATTAAATTTGCATATTGCTTTTGGTGTGATTGCCATTTTCACAATATTAATTGTACCTATCCAGGAGCATGGTGGCCTTTCCATCTGCTCAAGTCTTCCTCAAGTTCTTTCTAAGGTGTTTTTTAATATTTTATTTTTATTTATTTATTTGAGAGATGGACAGGAAGAGAGAGAGAGAAAATGAGTGTGCCAGGGCCTCCAACCACTGCAAATGAACTCCAGATGCATATGTTCCCTTGTGCATCTGGCTTATGTGGGTCATGGGGAATCAAACCTGAGTCCTTTGGACTTGTTGGGAAGTACATTAACTGCTAAGCCATCTCCCAGCCCCTTTCTAGAGTTATGTATGTATGTATGTATCTTGAGTTCATTATGTAGGTCTTTCATATCCTTGGTGTTTAGTGTTATTTAATTTTTTGTTGCTATTGAAAATGAGACACCCTTGCTTATTTTTGTCTGTATATTTGTCCTTTGCTTATAGAAAGGTGTCTGATTTTTTTTTTTTTTGCGCGTGTGTGTGTGTGTGTGTGTGTGTGTTGACTTCATTCTGCCATTTTGCTGAAAGAATTAATCACCTTCAGTAGTTTTGAGATGGAGACATTTATGATACTTATGTATAGGATCATGCCATCTGCAAATGGAGCTAATTTGACTTCTTCCTTTCAAAATTGTATCCCTTTTATTTATTTCTCTTGGACTAGGACTACTAGGACTATAATAAAGGGCAATGGTGAGAATGGGCAACCCTGTCTCCTTCTCTATCTCAGTGGGAACTCCTTGAGTCTTTCCCCATTAAGTATTGTTTGGGCTTTAGATGTATTTTATATAGTTTTAATAGTGTTGAGATCTAAACCATTCATGCCTATTCCTTCCAGAATTTTTTTAAAATTTTTTTGTTTATTTATTTATTTGAGAGCAACAGAGAGAAGGAGGGAGAGAGAGAGAGAGAGAGAGAGAGAATGGGCATGCCAGAGCTTCCAGCCTCTGCAAAAGAACTCCAGATGTGTGCGCCCCCTTGTGCATCTGGCTAACATGGGTCCTGGGGAATTGAGCCTCGAACCGGGGTCCTTAGGCTTCACAGGCAAGCGCTTAACAGCTAAGCCATCTCTCCAGCCCTCCTTCCAGAATTTTGATCATGATGTGATGTTGTATTTTTTTTTTTGAAGCTCTTCTCTGGATCTATTGAAATGATCATATGATTTTTGTGATTAATTTTATTTATTTGGTGTATTATGTTGAATGATTTCCTTATGTTGAACCATACCTGCATTCCTGAGATGATGCCTACTTGATCAAGGTAGATAATGCTTTTGGTGTGTTGTTGAATTCATTTTGTGAGGATGTTGTTCAGGATACATTTAAGTTCATTAGGGATATAGGCCTATTGTTGTCTTTTCTTCTTGGATCTTTGTCTGGTTTTTGTATTACGCTGATGCAAGCACCACAAAGGAATTAGGGGAAGATGGCCTCCACCTAATCTTGCTTCAGCTCCCAGGGTAATACTAGGCAAGATCTGTGGTATTCCTGGATTAGCAGGTCCTAGAATACCTCCAGTGGGAGGATGCAGAGGAGCTCAGTAGGGAATCTGGTGATTCCCAAACTCTCTCATAGCCCACTTGCCCCCAAAACCCCTCAAGCACCTGTCCCAGCCTCCACATCCCAGGTTCTCTTCTGTTCTACCTGCATGCTCTGCAGATAGAGGCCAAGTGCCTATCACCTTTGCTCCTGCTGACCAGGTCCCCTCTCTCCCTCCTGCACCTTTCCTCCCTTCTTTGTCCCCCCAACCAGTACTATGCCATGTCCTGACACCCCTCCCAGACACCAGAACCTTGTCATCTCCTGAATCTCCTCCCTTCCTGCCACTGGGACCATGCCTTCTCCTGAATCCCCCCTTTCCCACCTCCAGGACCTCACCATCCCCTAACTCCTGTACCTGACACTGGGTCCTCGCTATCTACTCTCCTCCCTCCACTACTGAGACAGTAACATCTACCAATTTCCCTCCTTTCCCAGAACCAGGACTGTACCCTCTTCCCCCTACCTGACACCAGTACGGAGCCATCTCTGGACTTCCCATTCCCCACTCCACTGGTACTTTACCATCTCCCGAATTGTATCCAGAATCCTCTTCATACCACTGGGACTGTACCAACTCTGCCCACTTAAGTAGACAGGCCCCTGTGCCACTCCCAGTCCCACTGCTGATAGTAAGCAACAACCTACGGTGGCTGGTTCACTTAGGCCTTCAAAATCGGCACATCTCTCAACACAAAGCCATCAACAGCCTATTCTAGTCAAACATTAAAGGGAACAATCATTGAAGACACTACAAGGGTAAATTACAGCTTCTTCTGAATCAAATAATATTCCTACACTGTGATGGGCAGACCACAACACAAAAGGAATAGCATGAAACATCAAATGGAAGGAACCCCAACAAGGTTGCCTAGCCCACAATGGAAGTCTCTAATCAAAACATAGAAGAGACAGCAGAATCAAAACCCAAAAATGAAGACACAAGATATGTGATGCTGACTAAGCAAATAGTAGAACTTGAAAAAAATCAACAAAAGGTAAGCAATTGTGTGAATGATGTCTTCACTAAGTTGGACCTAGTAGAAGAAAAACAGAAAGACAAAACAGAAAGACTTCAAAAGAGAGTTAAGTGATCTGAAGGTGAGCCAAAATACAGAGGACCTCGATAATCAGATGGCTAAGCTCAATGAAGACATAAAAAAATGCAAGGATAAATTCTAAGAAGCATTAAAAAACTCAAAAAAGATGACCTGAAAATGAAACTCAACAAAGGGATAGATACTACATAGGAAAAGGCAATAGAAAATACAAATCAAACTGAATAAGTCCAAATCTCTCTAAAATACCTCAAGAACAGAGTCAGTCATATGGAGGACAGAACCTCAGAACTGGAAAAAAGACAGAAGAGACAGTCTATGAGTCCAAAAGCTTGAATAAGTTCAAAAATTTTTATTAATATAACATGAAGAAACTGTGGGATAACCTTATATGTCCCAACATATGGATCATGGGTATACCAGAATGGGAAGAAGTTCAGACCAAAGGCATGGAGAACTTATTCAACAAAATTACAGAAGAAAACTTTCCCACCCTCTCAAAAAAGAGCCTCATCTAGATACAGGAAGCTAACAGAACTACAAACAAACTGGACCAATGGAGAAACTGTCTAAGACATATTGTCATTAAGACTCTAAACATCAATAACAAAGAAAAGCAGCAAGAGAAAACACATTGCATATAAAGGTAACCTCATGAGAATTGCCTCAGATTCTCAGTGGAAATCCTGAAAGCCAGAAGGGCCTGGAATGGAGCACTGCAAAGTCTAAAAACCTGTGGCTTCCAACCCATGCTACTGTACCCAGCAAAAGTATCCCTCATGATAGATGGTGAATGAAAACTTTTCCATGATAAAATTCAGCTCTACAATGACATGAAAACAAAGCCAAACCTGCAGATAATACTTCAGGGAATTCTCCACATAGAAGACTCAAATAATCAATCTCAAGAACCTACAAGAAGCGGACCACAATAACCAAACCCACAGAAGGCTCAAAAAAATTACAAAGTCCAAGCAAACACCAAACCCCATAATGCACCACAATATGGCAGGGATTAAATCAAACCTCACAGTTATTACCCTAAATATTAATGGCCTTAATTTACCAATCAAGAGACAAAAATAAACAGGATGAATCAGAAAATGGAGCCCTCACTCCACTGTCTTCAAGAAACCCACCTCAACACTAAAGACAGGATGAATACATGTGGAAAATGATATTCCAAGTGAACAGAAATAAGAATTAAGCAGGTGTTGCTATACTAATATTGGATAAGATGGATCTCGAACAAAAAGTAATCAAAAAAGACAAAGAAGGCCACTTCTTATTTATCAAGGGAACAATCCAACAAGAGGATATCACAATCATCAATCTATATGCACCAAACACAGGTACACTGCATTTCATAGAAGAAAACCTACTTGACAACAAAACAAAAATAAACACCAGCACCATCAGAGTTGGGGACTTCAATAGTTTACAGCTCATCTAAACAGAAAATCAACAGGGAAGAAAGAAAGTGCAACAACACCATAGATCAACTAGACCTAACAGATATCTACAGAACTGTTGCAGTCAGGTTCGCATTGCTGGCAGAAATCACAGAACCAAGAGCAGCTTCTGGGAAAAAGAGGTTTATTTTGGCTTACAGGCTCAAGGTGAATCTCCACAATGGCAGGGTCAAACGATGACATGAGCAGAGGGTAGACATCACCGCCTGGCCAACATAAGGTGGACCATAGCAACAGGAAAGTATGCCAAACACTGGCATGGGGAAACTGGCTATAAGACCCATAAACCCACCCCCAACAATACACCACTTCCAGGAAGCTTTCATTTCCAATTGCCATCAGCTGGGGAACCTAACATCCAGAACACCTAAGTTTATGGGGGACACGTGACTCAATCCACTACATTCCACCCTTGGCCCCATAAACTGGTAACCATATATGATGTAAAATGCAATGAATTCATCCAACTTTAAAAGTCCCTATAGTTTTTTTTTATCGATTCCAATGATGTTCAAACATCCCTATAGTCCAAGATCTTTTAACTGAGCCACAATAACCAACCCCCCCCCAAAGCCCATAGTGGCACAGAATAAATACTCACACTGCAAAAGATGGCATTGAGCATACAAAGAAATAGTAAACCAATAAAAGATTTAAAACAACCAGGGCAAACATCAACTGTAGCTTCAAGTCCAACAACTTTAGCAAGTGACAAGTCTCTAAGTCTGATAATCCTAACCAGCAACAAGTCTCTGGCATTCCAATTCCGCCCCTACAGCTAGGCTACTCACAATCCTGGAAAACTTCATTGGGGCCAGCAGCTTTCCTTAGCAGCAATCTTCTGGTCCTGTCATCTCCACTGGGTCTCCACTGCAATTCATGGTTTATCTTCATAGCCCCATGGGGTCTCCATGCAGGCATCCAGCAAACCTGCTTCACACTGCCCATGGCCCTTTCCAAAACACAAGACCGTTTTGCAAACTCAATAACCCTCTTTCCAGCATTTCTTATACTCCACAATACCAGGTACAGTGCCAATTTGTCAATCCAGGGAGGGCGGGGGAAATGAAGTAGACTTTGAAGAACAGGACACTTCTTGAGCAATCAGGCCCCTTCAAGAGTCTACATTCTTCCTGTTGCCCCAGTGCAGGTCAGCTGACCCAATCTCAAAGGTTGTAATCTCTCAATTGCAGCTGAACCTGAAGATTTTTCTTTCTGTGCCATATCCCTCTGCTCACACCAGTTCATTTTTTTTTTTTTCTTTGTAAGAGTTTTAACACTGATGTGCCTTGGAGAGCTTCTTCTTTGGTCCAGACTCTTTGGAGTTCTGCCCACTTATTGTATCTGCTTGGGACTCCCTTTTGTGAGAGTGGGGAAGTGTTCTTTGATAATTTCGTTGAAGTTCTTCATGCCTTTTGCCTGAATCTTTTCCCCTTCAGATATACCCATGATCTGAATGTTAGGAGGTTTTAGGGTATCCCACAGTTCCCTCATGTTCTGCTCACAAGATTTTTTGAATTTACCAAGATTTTTGGACTCCGGAACTCATTCATTCTTGCATTTACTTATGTCTTCATTAAGCTGAACTGGTGCTCATTTAGGTTCTTTATTTTTTGGCTCACCTTCAGTTCATTTATCTCTCTTTTGACGTCCCTCTAGTATTGTCTATTAGGTCAAGCCTAGTGAAGACAGCTTTGTGGATTTCATTTATGCAATTGTTCGCTTTGTGTTGATTTGCTCCTAGTTCTTCAATTTGCTTGTTCAGAGTCACATATCTTGTGTCTTCTTTTGGGGGGAGTTCTATCTTTTTTTTTTTGCCTCCTCTATGTTTTCTCTTTTCTTTTTTTCTTTTTTTTTTGTTTATTTTTATTTATTTATTTGAGAGCAACAGACAGAGAGAGAGAAATAGGCAGATATATATAGAGAGAGAATGGGTGCGCCAGGGCTTCCAGCCACTGCAAACGAATTCCAGACGTGTGCTCCCCCTGTGCATCTGGCTAACATGGGTCCTGGGGAGTCGAGCCTCGAACCGGGGTCCTTAGGCTTCACAGGCAAGCACTTAACCGCTAAGCCATCTCCAGCCCTCCTCTATGTTTTCATTGGAGACTTCCATTATGGTACTAAACAACCCTGTTGGAGATCTCTGAGTTGTTGCTTTGTGGGTTTTTTTTGTTGTTGTTGTTATTGTTGCTTTTTTTTTTTTTTTGCATTGTAATCTACCCATCTCAGTGTTGGAGGCTTATTTAATTAAAGAGGAAGCAAGACTTTTCCCTTGCAGTGTCTTCAGTGAGTGTTCTGTTTTAGTTTTGAATATAATAGGCTAATGATGGCTTTGTATTTTGGGATACACAGGATGTGAAGGGTATAAGTGCACCAGCATCTCTCTGATCTAGTCTCAGTCATGTCTTGCCTGTGGCTCTGGGGACTCCGAGGCTGTCTCACTTGCCCTTGCTCTGTTATTGAATTCAGATGGGCCGGTTATGGAGGACTCACTGGTTCCCCCTGGCAGGTGTTTGCCTGATATTCCTGTGTTCCCCTTCTGAGGCTGAGGTGATACCCTACTTAGTTACTGGGAGTGGGGCAGGGCAATGGAGAGATGGTGGGGGTTGCTGAGTTCCACAGCCCAGACCTGATCAGGGAGTCAGCAAATGTGGAGGAGACAGGGGCACTGGTCAAAGGGCACACACTAGGGTGCCTGCAGGCAGCACATGGTGTGGAAGATGTGTGAATAGGCAGAACCAGGGCAGCCTGCAGGCAAGCCCAACAAGGAGGCAATATAGATAAGCGTGCTGGCAGCAGGGGAGCCTGCCAGAGCACAGGAAGCAGGCAAGCATGGCTTGGCTGTAGGCTGAGTCAGTGGGACCTGCAGGAGCCCAGCAGGAGACAGGGGAGCATGAGTGGGTTGTGGGCTCTGTTAGCAGAGCTTGCGTGGGTGCAGCAGTAGACCAGGGAGTGTGGATGGGCCCTGGGCTCAGGTGGCAGAGTCTGTGAGAGCAAGGTGGGAGCAGGAGGCAGGGAAGTGTGTGCATGGGGCTCCAACAGAAGAAGCAGTCAGGGGAAAATGAGAAGGCTCACAGTCCATGGGTGGAATTGGTGGAGCCTTCAGGTAGCCCAGCAGAGCACCATGTTGGGGAGTAATGCACTGCAGCTGGGGCGAGTAGTTGAGAGCATGCAAGGCCCTAGTCAGAACCAGCACCTTTCCAATGGAGACCCTCCATGCCCACCCACTGGAGGTCTGCTAAGGCCTACTCAAACTGGAGCCCCACAGATCTTGCCTGATATTACCTTGGGAGCTGAGTCTCGGTTAGGAGGACATCATCTTAACCAGAAGTCCTTTTAGGTCATTCTTGAGAAGCAAACACTGCTCAAATTCAGCTAAGAATTACCTCATATACAAGGCAAGATGTATATTATGAAAGTTGCAATAACGAACAGAACAAGGAATCTGAACTCAATCCTATTTCTTTTTACTGAGTGTTGTTGATTTTCAACATTTTTGGTGACTTATGCTAGTTGTTTTCTTTGAGTGCTACATAATTTTCCCATTATTGCTTTTAATATTTTTACATTTAAACCTGTAAACTGGGAGTCCTACCCTGAACCTTCTCTGAGAGTTAAATGTATCTGGAATCTTCCAAAGTGCCTTTACTGTTCATGTGTTTACCAAGTTAGAATGGAACACTTTTGTTATCTAAGCAAAGTTACAACAAAACATGATATCTGATTAAGTATTTCATTTCATAACAAGCCCAACGTATAACCTATAATCACATGTAGAGAAAGGTACATGCCATATGAAAATGTCTCCTAATGGGTCTCCATGAGATGGGGGGGGGTGACAAGAAACCTGCTTTTTACCTAGAAAACCCTTCTACATGGTGTCAGTAACAAGATACTTTGGCACTTACACACTTCCAGAAATCAACACTCATGTGACCAATATCTACTCCAAAGATCTACCCAAAACATAACTTTCCTTATATTTATTTCATAAACACTTTAGCTAAAATATGTTTAGCATAGAAACTATGGACAACAGCATCAAAGTTCCTCAGCAGAAGTAAAACTAGAAGTACCAAGTGGCATTGAAATTTCTCTTGGATTATGCATTCAAGGGAAATAATTCACTATCTTTAAGAGCTATAGTCACTCCAGTGTTCACTGGAGTGTTATGCACAAGAGCAATATCCAAAGACAACTGAAATGACTATTAATAAATGAATGGATGAAGCAAAGGTGGTGCATAATATACAATGAAATATAATTTAGCCTTCAAAAGAAGGAAATTCTACCATGTGTAATACTATAAATGTACTTGGAAGACATCATGTCAAATGGTATGAGACACAGAAAGACACTTCATGATCTCATTTATGTGTGGGATCTAAAAGGAAGAGATGAACTCATAATAAGAGAGTACAAGTCAAGTTACCCGCAGCTGGAAGTACAGACAGATTTGAGATATTAGTGTTGATATGAGCATTGAGATGTTAATGGAAATGCAACCTCAACTAAGACAAACAAGCATTGGCAATATACAGTACAGTACATTACATATTAGACATACTAACAGTCCCTCACAGTTCCATGACACACTACTTATAGCGAGAACTTGTGGAATTACTTTGACTTTCTGTAGACATATTTTGTTTGCCTTTTCAAAGAGCATAGAACTGATTCTGTTCAAGATTTACTCAGAGCATCACATTCTGCATAAAACTTTATTGATACCTCAATCTAATCCTGAGCAAAGTGAGCTGTTTGTGTCCACCACTTCTTTGCATTACCTCCTCTACTCCTTCCCCTCTCTTTCATTTGCTAGTTTGAGCCAGTGTATCCCTTAGTAGTCCACTATCATCTCAAATCCACACCCTCCTGTCTCAGAGGCCTATAATTCTGGAGTTACAATCATGCACCACTACTTTGGCCTGAGTACATTCTTTTATCAAAAAACCTACATTGAGTAGTATACCACATGCATACATACATGAAGACTTGGATTCATTCTTCAGTACAAAACACACCAAAATGATCATTTAGGTGACATAGATGTAATGATAATTTAGAAGGCATTGTATGTTTGAATGATTTTTGGGACAAGAATCCAACTCAATATCTGGTACATACTATGATTTTATTAACTCAGTTGGGTAAATATATGAATAAATAATCATAGTTGGGTTGGGCAGATCACTCAGTGGTTAAGGTGCTTACTTGCAAAGCCTAAGGACCCAGGTTCGATTCCCCAGTACTCACTTTAGCCAGATGCACAAGTTGACATATCTTAAATATTTTTAAAATATTTAAAAGAAATAATCATTTTAGCATCAGGATATCTATGTTTATAACAGTTATATTCTATAATTTAGGGTAGTACAAATAATTATTCATCTATTTTGGAATATTGCAAGTTACTATTGCAAATAATTTGTTTTAATATTTAGTTTATTTATTTGAGAGTGAGAGAGAAAGAGAAAGAGAAAAAGGAAGAAAGTGTTGCAGTCAGGCTCACATTGCTGGTAGAGATCTCCCAACCAAGAGCAGCTTGTGGGGAAAAAATAGGTTGATTATGGCTTATACACTCGAAGGGGAAGCTCTATGATGGCAGGGAAAATGATGGCATGAGCAGAGGGTGGTCATCATCCCTTGGCCAACATAAGGTGGACAACAGCAACAGAAGAGTGTGCCAAATACTGGCAAGGGAATACTGGCTATAATACCCATAAGCCCGGCCCTAACAACAACACTGCCTCCAGGAGGCGCTAATTACCATATCTCCATCAGCTGGGAACCTAGCATTCATAACACCTAAGTTTATGGGGGACACCTGAATTAAACCACCACAGAAAGAAAAAAAGAAAGAAAGAAAGGAAGGAAGGAAGGAAGGGAGGGAGAGAGAGAGAGAGAGACAGAGAGAGAATGGGAATACCAGGGCCCCAGCCACTGCAAATGAACTCCAGATACAAGTGTCACCTTGTGCATCTGGCTTATGTGGGTACTGAGTAATTGAACCTGGGTCCTAAGGCTTCCCATGCAAGCACCTTAACCATCAATCTATCACCCCAGGCCTATTGTAAATAATTAGACAGGATATATTTTTGTGTTAAATTCATATCTTACTACATTATCCTGATTGTCGAATAATGAAAAGATTATTGCCTCAGAGGCCATAAATATTATTCATAACAAGATCATATCCCAAAACATTATCAATTTGTATTTTCAGCAGTGTAGAAACTTCAGTTTACCTTTTGTCTACCCACCATGAGTCTTAAATATTTAAATACATGTTCAAGTTTTGTTAGACTTACACTATTAATTTGATTACAGTCTAATATAGAATACATTTACATATGTCTAATAACATACAAATAAATTGTAAAAATCAACATGATATTTTCAAATTTGTTTTGACTATATTTTAAGACACCAAGTCTCACAGATTAATATTTTCAAGTCACATTAACTTGAAGGTGGCAATATCAAATAAATTCAATATAAATGTGTTTTAATGTGTCATACTATGAAGAGTATTGGTGGACTTTTAGTATGCAAATAGCAAAACTGTGAGAACTAAAGACTGCAAAGCAAAAATACAATTGTGCTATATAGTATATTCCAAGCAACATGATTCTTGTTCCTTCTTTGCCCATTACTGAGCTATGTTACTAAGCACACAATGAAAATTTCCTGACTTCTACCTCTACTTCACAAATGCAACCCATTTTTTTTTCCTTCCACTTCCTTCTACTTTAATTTTTTCCAGGTTTGGTTTGCTAAGTTATTGTGATGTGAAATATCTTTAGAGCTTATGAAGCACATTTTTCCCTGCTGGTTAGAGACTAATCTTTTTTTTTTTTTCCTAACCATTTGATTGCTATAGTGGAAATGTGATATGTAGAAGAAACAGTTTTCATTTCCTTACATTTCATTTTAGTTAGTGAAAATGAAAACAATTTCAACACAACATTAGGCATTAGTCTTTTTCTTAAAAGCTGTAGATTGTCATTAACTGACAAAATATTCTTCTGCCAAGATCATACAAGTATTATATTTGTTGTCTGATGCCAAACATCCTCTTTAAATGCTAATGAACAAAGTATGGCATGCATTCTGTTCTTGATAGATTATGTCTATACCTTCTGTGGTCAACAGAAGGGGAATTCCCAGCCCATATGACTTCCATTCTGGTGTGCTCATCTCCGTAGTACTTACAAGCCAGTTACCATTTAGATGTATTATGCAATCTTTTTCTTCCATTGAATAGAAAAGCTATCTCTTAATTCATCCACTCCACTCTAAGAAGCAGCTTTGTGAGGCACTCCCCCCATACTTCACCTCTCCTACCATTGAGGCAGACACAGTAAATGTTCAATTTCATGTCCAGTTCTCCTTTTGGTTGAAACTAATTAGTGAAATAATAGAAAACCTTGAACACACTGCCAACTAGTCTAGTCTTTCCTCTATAGATATTTGGAAACCATCAAAGAATGAGATACAGGGCTGGAGGGATGGCTTAACGGTTAAGGTGTTTGCCTGCAAAGCCAAAGGACCCAGGTTTGATTCCCCAAGACCCATGTTTGCCAGATGCACAGGGGCGTGCATGTGTCTGGAGTTCATTTGCAGTGGCTGGAGGCCCTGGAGCATCCAGTTTCTCTCTCTCTCTCTCTCTCTCTCTTCCCCTCTTCTTCTGTCAAATAAATAAATAAAATATTAAAGACTGAGAGACAATGTAGTGATCTGATTTGGCGAAAGATTTTGGTGGAGGTACAATGGTGGAAAGGAATATGTCACAAAGGCAGTTATCAGACTATTAGAATAATCCTGGCTTGCGCTAAGTCAATGTAATGGTAATATATTCATTAGGAAAATTGTGGGGACATTCTGTGAAGAAGAGTAGCCCATTGGCTTCATGGCCAGTCTACTGTGAGTGAATTTGAATCTGTCCTTTACCACATATAGCTACACGGACAGTATGATCAAACCTCTTTAAAATTTGGGTTTGGGGCTGGAGAAATGGCTTAGTGGTTAAAGGTACTTGCAATGACTGATTATCTGAGTTCAATTTCCCAATACTCATTTAAAGTCAGATGTACAAAGTAGAGCATGTATCTGGAGTTCCTTTGTAGTGTCAAGAGGCCAAGGTGTGCCCATATTCATATTCATATTTTCTCTTCCTCTCTCTCCTTGCTAAAAATTATTTTTAAAACAATCTAGATTTATCTATCAGATATATTACATGTAAAACAACTGCTATGATAGAACCCAAAATTCAAGGCTGCAATAAGTTATATGAGATGATGTTTACTAAACTTGTAGCATCATGCTGATCATATAGCATGGGTTCAAAGTCTTTATCAGTTTTCTTCTGATGTTGGTGAACACTTTACCACAAACGTAGCACCTCACAGACTAACTAACTTGTTTATCTCACATTAGATCTTCATCAAAACTGTAGTCACAAACAAACACACAAACAGAAAAAGGGTAGTCCCATGTGACCGGGACATCAGTTCAGAATGTTTCTTAGTTCAGGATGTTTCAGGAGATGTGATTGTGGGGTGGGGGGAGATCTTTCTGGGACTCAAAATCCAATCTATTCTAATATTGCTTGGTTGTTAGCAAAGTTCAGTGTCTTGCATTGTATGAACCAGCTTTACACTTAGTCAGTGATTTACAGTAAGATCCCTCAGTTTCCTCCCAACACTCTAAATCAACACTTTGTGTTGGCCCTGTGACCCTCTGGGTCAGGTGGATGTTGCCATACATCCTAGAGCTTTGTTACAACAAGGTCCTCTTAGGAAGAAGAAATAAATATTTACTGTACTAAGCCACTTCAGTGGGGTTTATTTTGTACCACAATTAATATCCCATAAATGATGGTTCATAATGCCAAAATGCAATATAACAATACTATATGCAGTATTTTTCATGGAATATACCCAAGAATCATACTTGGAGTGAAAGTGTTTCAGAATAGCTCTGTATTATTTAATTGAAAACAAATAAAATGGAAATTGGCTAATAAATGACAATTGTAAGTGCACTAGTCCCAGTTGGGACAGAATCCATGTATATACACATAAACACATATATGTGCATTATATATATGTATATATATGAAAGAGTCTTTTATATAAAATATTCTATATTAGATTTAATCCTGTGCTTATTCACTAGAATACAATTGGGAATCTATTTAATGGTAGCTATTTTTATTTATTTATTTGAGAGGGAGAATGAGGCAGAGAGAGAGAGAGAAGGAAAGAGTAGGTATACTAGGGCCTCCAACCACTGCAAATGAACTCCAGACACATACACCACCTTGTGCATCTGGCTTATGTGGGTCCTGGAGAATCAAACTTGGGTCCTTTGACTTTGAGGCAAGTTCCTTAACAACTAAACAATCTCTCCAGCCCAAATCAAATGGTAACTTTTTAATAGACATATTTTTTATTTAGCTCCAAATAAATTTACTAGCTTCTAAACAAGTAGTAGGCTAGCTTCACAAATGTAAACATAAATTCTAAAATTTGCATAGGATAGGCTTATTCACTGGGTTTAATTTTCACTAGCAAATGTTTTCGTTTTTCAATGTTTTTGATTTTCATGTGTAGTATAGATACATTTTTAAACAAAATTGACTATATACAGTAGAGATTCATAATTTCTTATAAGATATTATTCATAGAATATTTTAGAAGAAAATTTGGTTACTTACACTATCATTTAGGTATTGGAAATAAACCACTTAAATATAATAGAAAAATTATTATAGACATCCAAAGAATTTATTATAAAAGCTTTTCTATATTCTAATTGTCTATCTTGCCTAATACACTTTACATTGAAATTCAATTTTCATAATTCCATCAGAAAAAAATACAGCACTTTATTAGTAAAATTGAAATGCATTGTATGTTCACAAATGAGAGAAAAAACTTATAAAAATGCATGCATATTTTAAAAAAAATCAATTGATATAGATTTCTCTGACAATCAGAGGTGTAGTATGAATACTTGATTGTCTAAACATGAGGACTGTGACCACAGTTCCCAAGGACTCAGCTCCTTGTTGAGGAGATGGAAGTCAGGAGAAGTCTAGCCTTGCAACTGGAGAACTCACAAACTTGAATATGTTGCTCACCCATCTTATCCTGTGTTTATATTAAAATTTCACAAGCTGGAAAGACTGACCAGTGGTTAAAGACACTTGCTTTCAAAGCCTGCCAGCCCATATTCAATACCAGGGGACCCACACAAAGCTGAGACAAAAAGTGGTACAAGCATCTGGCTTTGTTTATAGTGGCAAGGGGCCCTGGTGCGTGTAGACACACCCACTCACTCACTCACTCACACAAATACACACATACCTACATAATACACATTCAGTTATCTATATCTACTAGACAGAGCTATTAATGAAGGAGAAATAGGAGAAAGCTAGATTATTTTAGGCAGTTTAAGTTAGAAACAGGCCCAAAGAGAAACGATGCCACCTCACCCTGGCATAAATAGAACTCCTGGCAAAAATGGAACTCCTGTCTGATTGGGACTCAGTGCAGTGTCCCCTGCTGTGCACAGTCTAGTCCATCACCTATGGTCTTCATAACAATGGAGCCTGCCCCTTCAAATCTACAAACTAGTGGGGTCTTTACTTTTACATACTGGAATCTGATGAAAGAATACATTTCCATCAACTATGAAGTTTACTCCAGCTCCTCCTCTGCTCTCTCTGGATTCCCTCGCATCTCTGCTTGGGCACATGTGAGTGGCTTCCTCTCTCATCAACCTGCCTGGGTAAGGGAAGGTGAAGAGCAGAATGTTGTTTCTTGGTCTGAATAATTTTCTATTTGCCTCTATTTTA
Source organism: Dipus sagitta (assembly GCA_036346955.1). NCBI lineage: Eukaryota > Metazoa > Chordata > Mammalia > Rodentia > Dipodidae > Dipus > Dipus sagitta. The sequence goes on along the minus strand of CM070772.1, from coordinate 38,353,115 downwards.
TACCTTGGGATAAATTCTCACTTTAATAACATGTATGTTTTTTTTTTCTGGTCTCTGAATCTACCACAAGCATACTTCCTTTACACCCCAGATCTACCACATGCATTATTTCTCTATCTCTAAGCCTGTTACAAGTGTAACTTTTCTAAATTCAGGGCAGCTATGGGTATAACTCTTTTTACTACTCATTTCTCATCCTAATTTCTTGCTCTCTGCTTTGACGTTTTCCCTGTGAAGTTCTTTTTTAAGATCCCATCATTTTCCCTCAACTTCCTTCCATGGAGAATCACAAGAGGGATGCTATGTGTGTTTCTTCTAGATCTCCCTGTATATGCACCTAAGTTCTATCTTCCATGTGCTGTGGCTCTACTCCAGTCCTTCCCTAAAATCTTCAATTTCTCTTAAGTGAGCTTTATGAACTATCCTCCGTGTGTTTGTGGCCCTACTCCAGTCTTTCCTTAAAAACCCCAATTTGTCTTAAATGAACCTTATGAACTACACAGTGTTTTCACATGAGTGCATGTTTCCTACTCCCCAGTGTTTATGACTCTGCTCTAGCCTTCTTCCTAGATCCCAATTTCCCTAAAATAAACGCCGCAGTATGTGATTTCTCCAAAAATAAACTTAATAATTCATCCTTCTTGAGTTTATTTTTATCAACTCTTTATTAAAAATAGAACAGGACCCAAAGTTAGAGTTCATACACTTGGGGGCTCCTCCTGAAACCCCTAATCCTGCATCATTAACATAAGAAGTTCCAGTGTATCTAAACCCCTTTCTCCAGGCATATAGAAAAGTTGGAAAGTGGATTTGTCTTCTTCCTTGGTTCCCTTGAAAGAAATCAAAGGCAGAGTTGTTAAAAATGGGGAGACTTTCAACAGTAAGAATTTATTTCTTTATTATCCTTTTGGTTGACAGAAAGTTCTGGAAAATCTGAATAACTGGAAAAACTTGTTCATTTTTTCTTAGAGAATTATAGCACCATAATTTCCTTTTTATGCTCATTTTCAAGTCTCATTATTCAAATACAAATTAAATGAGAAAACTGTCTTTTATCTCCTTATTACCTCTGCTGTTTGTTCTTCTGGCTCTTAGTTTTATCCTGAAATATCTCGAATTCTTTAATACTTTTTTCAAAACATCTTCACAATGCTGCGATTTTTAACAATATGGGACACATCCTATTTCTTTAAAGAACTCTCTGCAGCTGTCCCATCCCATGGGTTTGTTCATGTGTACGAAGTGCAAACTCTGAAACCAAGCGCCCTCATAGGTTCCTATATGTATAGTGAATGAAGCAAAGTATTGGATGGTAATGAGTGCATTTATGAGCATTAGTTCTATAGCGAAAAAAGGTTAATTTGAAAGTCATTCCTCCATTCAAGAAGAACAATTTTCTCTACTCTTTTGACTATTTATAGAAAGACCTTTACATGTGCAAACTAATTAATAAATGGGATCAATTTCAAGGTATTTTTTCTGGTTCATCACCACTTAATCATTCAATTTAAAAAACATTTTAAAGGCCAAGTCTAAAATAGATTTGCACCCACGCCCCCAGTGTGAATTTTTCATTCTTTACAACCTGCAGTAGGTACTGTATAATGACCTTTTCTCTGTTTGGAACAGGGATTAGAATAATACATTTGACCCTTTAAAGTCACCTGGGAGAGATGTTAGTCTCCATGTTCAATAAACTGAAATATGTCTCAAGTGTCCCAAGGTTAAGGCCATGACTTTAAACTATTTAACATAGAGTATCACACTGATTCACTTAGACTCTTGGGTTTTTACAAAATAAAAAAAAAAAATAGACAGAATTATATATACTTGATCAGAACTATTTCTCTTCTTTATACAATTAAAGCAAATATTTTACATTGCAAATAAAGCAAGTTAACCTAGATGCATGTGCATTATAATAAAATTTATAGCTGCATAAATAGCAGTGTAAACTTACAGAAAGACTAGTAATTATAGTGCCATTGATGGTCTTTGTTGCTTTAATTCTGAGGCAGCCAGGATGATTAAACTGAATCTTAATCGACTTCTCCATTAAAAATGCTGGCAGAGAAGCTCCTTTAACCTTTCCCATTGATTGAACACAACAATCACCATTCAATTATAATGCAAAAGGACATTTGTTATAATGTAGAAAAGATGCATGAGCCATTTCCTTTTACTCAAGACAATCAATGCAATGACTCCTACTTCTGCAAAGGTGAGAATGCTCTACCTGGGAGTCTGCTAAAGTCAAACACCTAGCAGAAACCGCCCCATGTACAAAGGAGCAGAAGCACACTGAAGAAAATAATCTGTAAAAGATCCATTAAGGAGAAATGTATTTCCGATTACTATTTACAGTAGCCACATCTATCCTTGATATATTGTTTTTCTTCCTAGGGTTTCAAAGTACTTAAATTACCATGATCAAAGGTTTAATAGTGAATTAATGAGGGTGGTTACTGGGCTCTTTATATGTGCTCTTGGTGCATGCTTAATAATACAAATCAAGGCGATACTGGTAATTAGAGTTAACTGAATTTTAGACTAGGAGGAAACCTTCAAGATTAACTGATTTACCTAAGGTCAGTCAGACAGCTAATTGTAACAAACTGGAACTAGGATCCAAGTCAATCAATTCCCCATGCAATATTTGTTGGGTTTGTCACCTCTGAAGTATATTTCACATTCAGTTATGTTTAACTGATTCTGTACTTGTGTGAACTGCTCCACATACGTCATCATTTGTAGCAGATAACCAAGTCTGCAAGCATACAGAGAAGACTGATGGACCAGAATGGGAACAGGTCCTCATTAAGAAACTTTCACAATGAAAGTCTGGTTCAGTCCTAATAAGACCATAAAAGAAAACAGTATCTCCTTTCCAGCCATACTACCAGTGGTAGAAGGATGTGTGGGGTATGAGCAATCAAAATTAAAAGTGGGATGGAGAGATGGCTCATCAGTTAAGGGACTTGCCTGCAAAGCCCAAGGTTCAATTCCCTAGTACCCACATAAAGCCACATACACAAGGTAAAGCACATATCTGATGTGGAGTTTGTTTACAGGGGCTAGTGGCCCTGCTGTACCCATTCTTTCTCTCTCTCTCTCTTTCTCTGTCTCTCTCTCTCTCCTCTTCTTCTCTCTCATAAATAAATATATAAATATATAAATACAATATTAAAAAAATTAAATGTGACCCATCATGGTGATGCTGAGGTAAACATAGGCATCCACCCAGAGGCAAGCTTGAAGCAGTTAGGACTCTTCTCATTGGCATGGCAGAAATAGCATGGTGAGGGCCCATATCAAAAAAGATAGTTCCCAAATAAGAATCAATACAGTAGGTACCTGGTCAACTTCAGTTCACTTACCACCCTTGCTTATTGCTTTTTTACAGTGTACTTAATTAACTATTCCCATTTGACATGGGTAATGGATGGGTACATTCATTCACTACTGGCCAAACCCTCACCACAGCATGTCAACTGTGTTGCTATGGACACATAGTATTGTAGATTAGAGGTTAACAGGGATTCCCTGATACTCCCAACATTGAGAAATATACTACAAACGGCTTTCCTCTTGAATCTAATTAACTTACTGAATAGAGTATTAAAATGTGAGGGAAGTGATACTCTAGGAATTAACATGAACATTTAGCCCATTCTTTTTGAGACTTTCAGGCTTGAAGAAGCTAGCTACCATTAAGAAATTTGACCATCCTAGGACCACTCTGTTGTAAGGAAGCAGAAGTCATCCACATGAAGAGAGAGACCAACACTCCTGTATTATATTCTAACACCTCCTGTATTATAGAGAGGAGAAGCCAGGAGTCAGACATCTGAGTGAAGAAGGCATCTTGGACATGGGCCAGCAGGTATGATATGGAATAGAATCAAGGACAGCACCAACTTGCAGAACAAAAGATAGGGTCACATGATCCAATCAGACTGTGACAACGGGCTAGGCTGGCCTTCTGATGCTCTTCCCCTTGACTCCACCTTAGACAGGTTTACTCCTGACCACAGAGTCCCTAACTTTCCATTTCTTACAAATTTACTATAGTAAATATGAAATGGCATCCCTGTTCTTGTCAAATGAAAATTGTCCAGGCTCTGGGGAATCTCATTATCTCAGATCTAGAAGTCGATCCTTTGAACTGTATTCTTCATTCCAATCTACTTCTGTCAGAAGACAGAAGACTAATTTAGCCAACATATAATTGCCTTGACCAACTGCTTTTCCACTAGCTCATAGCAGCATTCAAAAATACCCCCACTTTTTGTCTTAGTGAAGTTCAGCTCAGTCTCTCTGCCCCACTGCAATAACCTGGCCTGTTTAACTGATGTGTTTTTCCATTGAAATACCCAACTCAGACATTCATCCCCATCTGGCATCCCAGTCATCAAGAGGCAGGATGGGAGGTATCATGCCTTAACTGCTGATCCATACGCCATGTGAACATTAGAACGTAGTGAGCTATGATTAGCAACAGATAAGTGGAATCAATTTCCCTCATTCTCTCTCCATCTTCTTTCTTTCTCTTTATACACACACACAAAATCTATACATAGAACTAAACATATGTGTAGTTTGAATAGATGGTTCCCTAATATATCCAGTGTTTTATTAGTTTGTAGTTTTCATCTGTAGCCACCTGGCTGGAGGCGGTGTCACTGGGCAGATCTCAAGGTATAGTGGGTTTGAGATTTCAATCTAAAGAAATGAAAAGTGTGCTTAGCTGGAGTTCCTGAAGTGTGCTGTGCTGTGTGGCTTTTGGCTTTTAGGCTTGTGCCTCTCTCTTTTTGCTTGTACCTGTGGAGCCAGGCCAGCTTCTTCTGCCTTTATGGAAATTCCCCTGGATCTATAAGCTTCAATAAATATCCCTCCTCCATAACTGTGCCTGGTCTGGAAGTTCATCTCAGTGAACCTGAAGCTGTCTGCTACAACATATATATTATATATATAAACACATATGCAAATAAATACATGTCTAACTGCACATAATTTATACATTATGCAGCTACTAATAGTCATATAACACATATCAATTAAAGTTCATTAGCCTCAACTGCTGGCAACATTCAGTAGAGGTTGGAAGCCTAAAGTTCATGTCACTAATTTAATTTGAAGTGTAGACCATATTGTCAGGCACTTGCAACATGCATGTCATTTACCTTATGTAATTGGAATATGTATGTATCTGATCACTAAATCTGGCATTATTAGATGCACAGTATTTATGTTGTAATTTTGTATGCAGTTAAGCAACTATTTACTTGTAGTCAGTGCCATATTCCCATATCACTCTTGAAAGTAAATTGGAAGATACACCTGATAACAATTGGCATCTTCCTAAAGTAAATAAATTATACTCTATTGAAGTAATGGAACGACATTGAAATATAAGGCAAACAAAACCCTTTCCTTCACAAAAAAAAAAAAAAAAAATACCTGGGCCTACACTGTCAAGCTTTCCAAATCAAGGGCAACCATGTTCCAAATGTGAGGTTGAAAACAGTAACTAATGTTTAAATATGTGTGAAACTTTGAAAAAGGCATAACTCAGTAGATAAATATTGTATTTTTAACTTAACATCAATTATGAAAAGAAGGTCATTGGATATTGAAGAAAGAGTTAGAATAACTACTAATACAAATAACCTGGTTTGACTACCGTGACCATTTACTTCTTAGGACCATGTTATAGAAAGAGGTTATCTTAGTATTCATGCTTGCATCTACCCTTCCACAGAGTGTATATGTATAAATCTTTTTTGTTGTTGTTTATTTGTTTTGCTTTTTGAGGTAGGATCTTGCCCTAGCCCAGATTGACCTGGTATTCACTATGTAGTCTTAGGCTGACCTCGAACTCACAGCAATCCTCTTACCTCTGTCTTCCAAGTGCTGGGATTAAAGGTATGTGCCACCACACCCAGCTAATAAATCTGTTAAATGTAAAGAGAAACAAACTTTCTTAATCCATAAATTTGTTAAACTGTTTCTTCTCAGGGCATTTATTTTTTTGGTTCACTTTTTTGTTGCTGTTGTTGTTAGCTCTCTTGCTGTTGAAAATCATAAAATTCCATGTAGAAATCTCTGAAGTGTGGCTTCTAATGGTTTACATGTATTAGATAGTTCCTGTCGATATTATACGTTTTTAATAATCTGTTAGGTCATAAGGGTTTCTTTTAAAGCATGTTGACTGTAATATGTGAATATTCTCTTTCTGGGGGAGAACAAGCATCATAAACATGTCACAAAATATCCCACTGTCATGTTGGACTGTAGCTCTGTCCCGACTTAGATGTTGAGATGGAGCAGAGGGTTAGGGTTAGCTGGAATACATGGTCTACTTCCCAGTCTCAGGGTAGGTTTGGAGCCACTGAAGATAGGTAGGTTCTGAGCACAAGGACTTCAAGGCAGCTCTTTCTGGCAACTGGGAGGTGAACTGATAAATTCTTTTCTGTGGGTGGGAAGATTTGCCCCCAAGCTTAGGAAACAGAGCAAGCTCTGTCTCGTGTAATAGGTTCTGATGGTATCGCTTGTGAAACAGAAAACGTTGATGGGTGATTGCCTCAAGAATTCAAGCCCTTCCTAAGTCAACTTGCATCACTTTCCATGGAGGATGGCTGTGAAGGTGAGCATAGGCCTTTTCATGACAGCTATGCCTCTGGCGTGGCTCTGTTGCTTATTTTGTATTAGATCATAGAGCATTATACATTTTTATTGGGTAACCCACCCTGCACCTTTCTATATTCAGATAGAATTAAGGCTAAAAGGGAGGGGACTTCAATCATTCTTGAGAGCACATTTTAGTCTTTAATTTAAACTTTTCTTTTTTTTTTTTTCTTGTGGCCTTTTTTTTTTTTTTTTTTTTTTTTAGTTTATTAGTCAGTTCTGTATTCAACAAATACAGTCAGTTTGGTACCATTATTAGGCTCATCCGTGACCTACCCCCTCCCCTTGGCCCCTCCTTGTTGAGGTATACGGGTCATGCATTGTGGAGTTAGCCCACAGTTATGGGTAAGCTAAATGTCTCTGCATATCATGACCCAACATGTGACTCTGACATTCTTTCCGCCCCCTCTTCCGCAAAATTTCCCTGAGCCATGTTGGGTTCATTTTTGGTCTGCTTCAGTGATGAGGTGTTGGGGGCCTCTGAGGCTCTGGCTCTCTGATTTGGTAGGAGTTGATTTTTCTCTGTGCTGATCTCCTTCCCCCTTGTGCTGGTGTCCGGTTCATCAGGAAAACAGCCCCCTTGCTTGTTTCTCCAATTTTTCTTAGTTTCAGCCGGGGCCCTTTTGAGGTATGATGGGGTGGCTCTCTCCTTAGGATCTACATCTATCTGAAAAAGAGAAGCAGATTCTCCAACGGAGAGTAAGTTAGCACCAGGACAAATGAGATAACCCTTACTTTTTTTTTTTTTTATAGAGAATTTAATAGGTGTAGGCCCTCTTGTAGCCCACAATTGATGACATAGCTGGAGCTGGGAAACAAGTCAGAACCATATGCAAACATAAGCCCACTCTCCAATATCAAGCTACCATCAATTGTAAACTTTTCTTTTTAGACAATATATTGGGATCTCTCTCTTTCTCTCTCTCTCTCTCATTGATCTAGTCTAACTCTTTCCTGGGGGATTTTCAGTGACTCAGAGAACAGTTATTTCATCACTTGTTTCAGACATATAAAATTAAACTCTAAAGCCAGGCATTGTGGTGCGTGCCTTTAATCCCAGCACTTAGGAGGCAGGGGTAGGAGGATCGCCGTGAGTTCAAGGCCACCCTGAGACTCCATAGTTGATTCCAGGACAACCTGGGCTAGAGTGAGATCCTACCTCGAAAAACCAAAAAAAAAAATAAAAATAAAAAAAATAAACTCTAGCCAGACAAAAGACAGAGGATTCCAAGCAGTGAACCTTATCCCCAGGTAACTGGCCCAGAATGACAGTTCCTGAATTTTACCCTTGATTCCAATTCTAAAATAGTCATTTTAGAAAGTTCTGCATATTGCAAGTGTATTTTTCAATAACTGTATTGTTTTTATATTTTGGTGAGTTTGGTTGCTATTCTCATTTCTCCCAAATCCAAAATTATTAATATGTAGGTTAGATTTCTTGATTGATTAATTATATCTGGAAGTCATGAGTCCAGTGTCTAAGAGGTTCTATACTGCTGAAGTTACTTCATGTATATAACACATTCACTTATTAAATTAGCACTCTGCTTTTTTACATGAGGACAGGCTAAGTCTGAGAACAGCAGTGAACATTAAGTTGCAAGAGAATAGAATAGAAAAGGAATATGTCATTTGGAGAGAAAAAGAGAAAGAAAAACCTTTCGTGGAGGTGGGAAAGCCTTCTTAGAGAACATCATTTGGGAGTCAGTAGGCACCTCCTGAAGCTGAAGTGTAGGAGTTAGATAAGTGACTGCTGGATTGGGGGTGGGGAGAGGGATTCTTGGAAGATAAAGGAAATAGGAGCAGGAAAGCCCAATTTTATATCATGAATTAAGAATATTTACTTGTTTTCTAGTTTACAAGAGTTGATGCAACTTCAGACTTTTTCTTTAAAAATGAAAACAAAAATGCTGGAGGAAAACCTTAAAGGAAACTCAGAAAGACATAGCAGCAAGGTTGAGGCCCCATTGCCCACTGTTCAGCAGCAGAAATGAATCAGTTAGAGCCAATCTTGGGCAACGAGTTAAGGAAGTTCTGCCCTGGCATGCCCGTGGTATGATCAGCAACTGGAAGATGGAAATAAGAAATTGAGAACTTTAGCTGGAGTCCTGATTTTTCTAATCAGTGTTGAGACTTGAGGCAAGTCTGCAAGCCTTCCCCAACTTGGCCTATCCCTGGGATTCTATCTGGTGTCCACAGAAGAAGGGAGGAGTCTCAGGTTTGTTCATGGCTGTACACAGGAATCCTTCCCTGGCATGCTTTGGGCTCAGTTTGAAGGTCCCAACTACACGAAGCCAAGTTCTTCCAAGGCCAGTTTAACAGAATAGTCTTGGACTGAGCTTTCAGTACTATCTGAAAAAAATATAAGGTCAAAAATGCTTGACTATGTTACAGAAGAATTTTACAACCAATTTTATAAACACTTATTTGCTACTGTGCAAACTGACTTTAGAAGAAGGAAATATCAGGAGTGTTGCCAAAATTCCCTTGGATGTTCACTAATGCCTGACCCTTTTTTGTGGCCTCACCTCCCTTCACCCCTGGAAACCACTTACCTGTCATTCATTTCTGTGATTATTCCACTAATGTCATATGAATGGAATCATGTAATACAACCTTTTGAGACTGACATAGTTTTTCCTTCAGCATAAAGGACTCATCCAGGAAGTTGCATGTATCAATAGCTCATTATTTTGTGTTTATGAGTAGTATGGGTATAATACAGTTTGTTTGAATCTCCACTCAATAAGGGGCATGTGAGTGATTTCTATTTACTAGTGATTATAAAGGAAGCTGCTGTAAAAGATTAAAGGCAAGTTGTATGGGTTATGCTTCTCACTGCTATGACCTAATGCCTGACAAGAAGCAACTTAAGAAAAGAAATATTTCCTTTTATAGCAGGTTGCAGTTCATTATGGTCTGGGAAGTTATGGCAGCTGGAGTTAGAGACAGCTGGTCACACTCAGTCCATAGTGTGGAAGCAGGTTGGGATGAATACCAGTGCTCAGTCAGCTCTGTACTATTAAAATATATATATATTTTTTTCTCTAGTACAGGCTGACCTGGAATTCACTATGTCTCAGGCTAGCCATGATCTCATGGCGATCCACCTACCTCTGCCTCCCAAGTGCTGGGATTAAAGGCATGCACCACCATGCCCAGCTCAAGCTCTCTACTTTTTATACAGTCCAGGGCCACAGCCTATGGAATAGGGTCTCCCATAGTTAAAAGGGGTCTTCTTCACACCTCAGGAAACCATGTCAAGATAGTTCCCCACCGGTCTGCTCAGAAGCTCCTTTCATGAATTTAGATCTTGTCAAGTTCAAAATCAATACAAACCAACACACAGATTTTGTGGGAAGGTGAATGTTCATTTCTCTGGTATAAAACTCTAGGAGTGTAACTTCTGGGTTATGTGGTATTTGTATATATAGTTTTTTAATGTTTATTTTGCTTGCTTATAACACCTCCAACCAAACATCAAGCTCCTTCTCAGAGTGGATGTATCATTTTATATTCCTCTCGATGACTTAGTTGTTAGGGTCCTTATCTGCATTTGCTGGCAGCACTATTTTATGTTTTTTCTATACCAATAAATATGTGGAAATGTTTCATTATGGTTTTAATTTGCCCTCAACCAATAATGCATGATGTATACTCTCTCTCTCTTTCTCTCTGTGTAGTTATTGTTGATATAGGGTGTCGCTGTGTTACCAAAGTTTATCTCTAACTTTCTAACATCTTCTCTCTGCCTGTGATGGAATTACAGGTATGTGTCATTCAGCTCTGAATATGCTTCAGTGTATTTATTTGCCATGAATATATCATTGTTACAGGAAGTCCCTTTCCTATCTTTTTTCTCATGTCCTACTTGTATTGCTGTTTTGGTTTTATTTTATTTGTTATTATTGAGTTTGAAAGTGTATGTATTCTAAATATAAATGGACATTTGCTTGCATATGTGATTAAAAATATTATCTTCACTTTTTTGAATGTATATTTGCATGTGAATGTTTATTTATATGTGTTTGAGTGCATATATATGCTATATATGCATATAGATGTGTGGCATGTGGAGGCTAGATTCAGGTATTTTTTTTGATTGCACTCTACCTCATTTTTTTGAGATAGGATCTCTCATGAACACAGATCTCCAAAATTCAACTAGACAAGCTAACCAGCAATTTTTGGGGATAATCCTGTTTCTGCTTTCCCAATGTAGGTTTTGTAGGTACATGCCACAACACCAGGCATTTTAAATGGGTATTGAGGATTTAAACTCAGGTCCTCAGGCTTACAAGTCAAGCACTTTAACTACTAAACTGTCTTCCTAACCCAATTTTCTCCATTCTTTGTCTTTTAATCCTCTAACAGGGTCTTTTAAAGTGCAAATATTTTCAATTTTGATGAAGTCAAATTGATCAAGTTATCCTATTAAGGATTATGATTTTGATGCTAACTCTAAAAATATTTTATCTATTTTTAGATTCTAAAGCTATTTTTTACAGTCTTATTGTTCTGAAGATTTTTATATTTCATATTTGAATGTGTGAAACATTTTATATTAATTTTAGATGAGATTTAAGTCAAAGTTTCTTTTAACATTTGTTACTCTTGGTTTATGAAAGAATGACAATTCCACACCATTTACTGAGAACTACCTTGTAAAAAGTCAGTTTCATATGTTTTGGAGTCTATTTATGCATTGTCTAGTCTATCCTATAGATGTGGATCTACATATTTTCCATGCAATCTAAATTACTATATATATATATATTTAGTCATGAAATAAGGTAAGGTGATCCCTCGCAGCTAGTTTTCTTCTTTACACAATTGTTTAGATATTCTGGCTCTTTTGTCTTTTCATGTGAATTTTATGTATTTTTAATCAATAAAAATTTCTTACTAAGACTTTGATAAGAATTACAGTAAGCTTGCATGTAAGCAAAGGGAAATCCACGTACTATTGAGTCTTTGAACCTGTGAAAACTATTTAGAATTTCTTTAATTTCTTTCATGAACACTGAGTGTTCTTCAACATATAAAGCTTCTTCCATTGTTATTATTTTCATAGTGAAGCAACACTGGATTTTGAGTGGTTGTAAATGACATCATATTTTCAAGTTCATTGTCCATGTAGGTGTTGTTAGTGAATTTAAATATAATTGTTTTTTGTGTGGTTATCTTGTAAACTGCTAACCCCATTTAAGAGTTCTAGGAGAATTTTTGACATTCATTGGAAATTTCTACATGTCATGTGCTAACATCTTGTCATGTTGTAATTTCTTAGCCAGCTATCAATCATAACATAAACCCACTAGAAGGAGCTCATTACATTTATCCATAATTTGCATTAGTGTATATTTTTCCATCCTGGCATTCTAAGGATCTTTTCTTCTTTTTTTTCTTTTTCTTTCCCTTCTTTTCCTTTTGCTATTCTGATGTCTAATTATTTTGTCTTCATTAATATATTGATTTTATCCTTATTCCTGAAAGGATTTTTTTATTTGATATAGCAGTTTGAGACACAGTGCTTTTCTAAAGTTTTTTTGTTTATTTTTATTTATTTATTTGAGAGCGACAGACAGAAAGAAGGAGGCAGAGAGAGCAGAGAGAGAGAATGGGTATGCCAGGGCTTCCAGCCACTTCAAACGACCTCCGGACGTGTGTGCCCCCTTGTGCACCTGGCTAACGTGGATGCTGGGGAATCGAGCCTCAAACCGGGGTCCTTAGGCTTCACAGGCAAGCGCTTAACCACTAAGCCACTCTCTGGCCCACACGATGCTTTTTCTATAGTTAAAAAAATGGTTGTGTCCCTTGTTTCTGATCTCCCTGGGTTCAGTAGAGAAATGTATTGTCACTTTATCTATAGGTTTCTCTTCTCACTTGGTGATTTTCAGATTTTTTTTCCTTTATCTTTAGTTTTCAAGAGCTTGATTAACATGGTGAAGTTATTTAAGATGCTGCTGCCTGTGGTAGCCCAATATCTCTCAAATCTGTCAGAGGTGGGTGAAACTTTAACAATTATTTCTCTGAAAAATTTTCAGTCCTGCATTTTCCTCCTCCTTATGGAACCCTAAGGATTCTATAAGTGATTCATGTCTCTTTATACTCTCTAAGACTTCTGAACTTTCTTTGTTTCTTTCAATCCATTTTTTCATTTGTTAAGATTGAGTAATTTCTGCTGCTTCATGTACCAACTCACGGATTCTTTCTTCTGTCCATCCTTCGTGTTCTTATACCAAACCTCTGTCTTTTTAGGTCATGATTTATATTTTTCTGTTCTATTATTTCCATTTGGTTCTCTATCTTTGTTGAGATGTGCTATTTCTTTGTTGAAATGTTATATATTTTCATTTTTAAAAGTGCATTCAAGGGCTGGAGAGAAGGCTTGGCAGGTAAGTGTTTGCCTGTGAAGCCTAAGGACCCCGGTTTGAGGCTCAAGTCCACAGGACTCATGTTAGCTAGATGCATAAGGGGGCACACGCATCTGGAGCTCATTATAGTAGCTAGAGGCCCTGGCGCACCCATTCTCTCTCTCTCTCCCTCTTTCTCTCTCTCTGTCACTCTCAAATAAATAAATAAAAATAAACAAAAATATTGTTTAAATTGCATTCAAAATATGGCCATAATTTCCTGAAGCACCTTTATCTGGGATTTGTAAAAATCTCTGGGATATAATGCTAAGTCTCTATCATTTTTTCACTTGTATCTGTTATCTACTTTTATTCAATTTAAGATATTCTTATTCCCTGATCTTCTGTCCAAACTTGAACACTTTTATATAATATGATAAGGCCCTGGATTATAATTAAGCATTACTATTCCTCTGAAATTTCCCTTAAACTGACTTATACCAGATAGAAGTAAAGTGTAGGATTTTCATTAACACCCACATTTATATGTAAGGGGAAAGCTTACCCCGTTGGGATCTTTGCTGAGACTATAGTAGATGCCATCTCATAACATGAATGATAATGGAAGTTGAACTCTCTAGTAGCCTGTTCCAAAAGCATCCTAGTGAGGGTAGTTACCTGGTTACAGACAGAAGAACATGTCTTGAATACCCAAGCATGGTCTTTACTAACGTTATCCTGGTGTCATCATTAATAGTCATAAGACATAAAATTCCCATTGCTACCTTGGGCTTGCTAAATTATTTCGGCACT